>JANHGN010006642.1:12423-28500 GCA_024605025.1 Megaceryle maxima | reverse complement strand
AGGGAAACATTTTCCCCCCAGCTGCTCATGGAACAGGTTCTTCTGTTAAAAAAAGTTTTCCGGGTTTTTTTTTTTTTTTTTTTTTTTTTTTTTTTTTTGGTTTTTTTTGGGTTATGTCTATACAATCTCTAAACTTTCAAAATTAGAATGTTTTCAGCTTTTTTTTTTATACCTCTTTTGAGTTTGTACAAAAGCTACCATGCTTGATTTTTATTTGGATCTCTCCTATTTGAGGGATGATATTTCTTTTTCATGAAATAAGATATTCTGAGAAAACATTATGATTACTGTTGTAATCATCACTGGTGATAGTGATGATAGGAATAAAATGACTGATTATTTACATATGTATACACATGCACACATTTATAAATTTACATCCACAGGCTATGCTCTGGTGAGACCTTTAAAAGGTTAAAATATTGGAAGAGTGACATATTTTTTCTTTCCTTGTAGTCCAGTTTACCTTCCTGATGACTGAGAAGAACATCACCAAAATGTAGATGGGGTTTTTTATTATACAAAGTGGGTAGTGCTGTGTAGACAAAGTGGAATATGAAAATAAAAGTAGGAATCCTTTTCTTGCAAATGAAATAGGAAGGCACAAAAACTTCCTCAATATCACAGGAAATGTTTTCTGGATATCTGAGAACAGAATATTTCGGTCTGGTTCCTTACCTGCAAGACTGTCAACGTCTTCACTTTTGAGGCTGTACTGTATGTTTCCTTGATAATCTTTACAAGACTATCATAGAGTCTTATTGAAAATTTAAGTACTGAGTGTCATGTTTTCTCAAAAATAAAACAATAGAATGGAAATTATCAGGATGTAATATTTACAGTCATATTTTTCTTAGAATGTGTAATACTCTACCTTGAAGTTTATTGATTTATATTCTGTTGTGTAACATTAAAAGGGTTTGTAGTCATGAAATAAACATTTTTAATTTTTTTTTTTAATTTTTCAAGGATATTCCCAGTTGAAGACAGGTAAAATAGGATTACTTTTCATAAAAATGTAATATGACAAAAAACAGCACTGAAGAAGATTAATCAGCTTCTTTGAGATTTTTATGAACAGTGATATATAGGTATTCTTTTGAGCAATTAATCATAAATGCTGCCTCACATAAGTGTATAGTCTACAATTGTGGGAAGCAGGAGTTTGGTAATGCCATAACCAGAAGAAAAGAAACAACGGCAGGAAACACCAATTAAACAATCTATTTCCTCTTGAATGTCCTCTTGAGAAGTTATTTAAAATAGATTGCTTCCTTTTTGACAAAATAATAGATTTCAAAAAATAACAGGACAAAAAAGAATGGATATGTGAAATACAGGACAATGAAACACAGTTGTCTTTTGACACCATCAGTTATATAAAGTGCCTCCATTCTCACTAGAGAATATAGAAAACTAGGTATGCTGCCTTAACAATTGTTTGGAGCATCACCCAGCACTTGGTGAAAATGATGATCCAAGACTGTCCAATATGATCCAATAGTGCCATTCTCTGAGCTACTAAAATGCTAGTTGTCTCTGTTGGAATACTCTTTGTGGGAATTCTGACTTTGAGTCATCACAAGCAGCACTATCACCTAAACAGAAGTGTAACCATCACCTTTGTAGGATCTGTTTTCTAGTCCAGTGGTTTAGGAACACTGAAAGACAAAAAAACTCAGCCACTGTATTTCCTGTGGGTTTTTTTGTTTGTTTTTTGGGGGGGATGGTGTGTGGTTTGGTTTGGTTGTTTTTTTTGTTTTGGTGGTTTTGGTGGTTTTATTTTTCTTCCCTGATTACCCTACCATTCATGCCACTCAGCCACTGCTATTGTGCTTTCTCATCACACTGGCGATGAGGCTATAATTCACATTATGCAGCAAAGCCATTACTGTCCCATTACAATGTGTCATTTTTTCTTCATATATTCTACATTACTGACTGAACCACTACTCTGTTAAAGTTGGAATTGGTCTTCTGTGAGGTTTAGCTGTCAACAGCCTCCACTATGTTCAATTAATTAAAAAAAAAAATTTGCTTTTTCCCTCATCCCTGATGTATTTAATATGATTGGAATCTGTTAGTCCTTTGCTTATTAGCACATAACAAATCTCTGTAACTGCAGTGTTACTTCTGGTGTATCATATGCCATCCCATTATTTTCATATATTATGGCATTGTCTACCTCCAGTGTTATAAGTGGTGTGGCACATACTGGGTCTACAGTGGTAATCTAGGCACAGCACCTGTCCCGCTGATGATGGTTAAGTTGGAAGAAAGTCCACTGTACTGCATCTTTTGGATACAACAGTGGCTGTGAGATATAGATCAAATAGAGATCTGATTTTCTCTCTTAAAATCAGGGCATATGATTTCCAATGTAAATAATGTATAGTTGTGATGGACACATTTTAGTATGCATTAGCTTTGACAACTATAATCTACAGCAGTGCTATACTCAAAATTAAACATGTATGCAGAAACATTCTTGAAATGGGGTTCAGATCTTTTTCCTACAGAGATAAAAAGGATTTTGATTGAGATAGTGAAATAGGAAAAGCTTCTCTCTCTAAAAACAAACAACCAAAAAAAGGGACATAGTTCATTATTGCAGGCCTAGATTTCTGTCCCTTAGACATTATTTCTGTGTTTGGTCCAATCAATGTCTCATTTCAAAAGCATAAAGAGATGTGGTAGCTGAAACTCCAGTCCAAACATCTTGGCCTGGTCTGTTGTTGAATAGCCTAATCACTAAATTTAAATGATTGTGCTGATACAATAGTTCATGTGTTATTGGCATCCTGCTACCACTTAAATAGGATGACGAAAGGCACTTCTGTTCAGAGTGTTCTTTAGCTCACTGGTATAGACCAACTTTCCTCAGGGAAACAGGAGACATAGATTTGAATTCCCTCATGCTGGTAAGTGGATTACCCACAAAAGTAGGTAACTCTCTGTATTGTTTCTGAATGGTATTGGCAAGGTGCTGTGCTTCTTGATGGATTTAGTGCTGTGTGATTTAGTATGCTTCCAGTATACTTGCCAGGCTCAGGCTCTCTGCATTATCTCTGGGTTATAATAAAGTTTAGAGGAGAGGGATGTGTGTAAAATATTTGCCTGTGAATTATTAAAGCACTAAAGAGAATAACAATTTTAAAATCTTTAGCCGTTATTTTAATAGGTACAACAAATAGGATTTTTTTCTTGTCTTGTTCTTATGTTTCTGTTTCTCATACATTTCTTTTTCATCTTGACTGAAACCACAGTAAGGCTTGTAGTTTTATCAGAGAACCATAGCTCCCAAGCTCAGTGATCTAAGAGACTTGTGGGGGGGGGGGGGGGGATATATATATATATAGCAGAGATTTTTTTTTTCCTGTTTAAAAGATGAGGGTAGAGGGTTGAAGAAAGGGGCAAGAAAAGTGCTTTTTATGGGACTGAAGAAAACCTGCATTAAATATGGGTAACTTGGCAAATTTGGATTAAGAGTTACAGACAAACACTGTGACTGTAAAGCTGTTTTAGGAATTTCTGTATTTTCTACAGTAAGCTGTATGACTAATAAATGTATAAGGGTATTCATTCTGAGTGTTCCAACATTCCGTCAATGACAGTAAATAAAGAAATGCTCTGCATAAGACTGACTATATTATACATTTACTGGGGATTGATTTAATGGTTTATAATTAAGTGTAAAATTGGAAAAGAGAAAAATGTAATCATGAGAAAAATTTCATAGCTAGGTTTATGGGTTGCCAAATGCTTGAGAAGACTACAATTTCACAGCAGGATTGGTTCCAGAAATGGAAATGGGACATAAATGTTTCCAGAGAGTGGAAATGTAAATTAAAAAAAAAAATTAATTAAGAAACACATTTTGTCTTAATACATTCTCTATTAATAATTATAAACTAATCACAGAGCTATGGTTTACAAATCAATGTATTAAAAAAGTCTTTAAAGAATTAACTTCAATTGTAAAACTGCATCTGAGAGTACTTCAAACAATTGGTCAGTTGTGGTGCATTATTTCATGATAATTACACATAAAATGCTCTGGGTATATTGGCTTCTGAACAAGAAACATTATAGCTATTACAAATACAGGTTTTTTTCAAGTGTTGTATAAATATTCTAGCACCCTAACACATCTATTGTCACTGACTAACAGTGCATTAGCTTACTGTCTGTATTTTCCATTATGGATTTTGTTATTGTTAGATTCTATTTATTAAAGAAACCTATAGGACAGAATTATTTTTCTGTTGTTCCCAAACTAGCTGTACCTGGGGGATATAAGGAATACTGTGGCAGCAAAAGGAAATTGTCATTCTACATTCTAACAGTTGGCTTGGAGACATATATAAGTCTTTGAACTGGCTTTGGGGTAGTTTTATTATAATGCCAAATTTACATGATGAGCATTTACATTATTGTATTTTTGTTATAACATGTAAGCACAGTGAAGTCTTTAAGACAGGTAGCAAAATGATCGTGATTCTGAAGATACAAAACTCTATCATTGGTGATGGATTCAATATGAAAACAAGAGCCCTTTCTTAAGAGAATTTGTGTCAATACCAGGTGTACAACGTATTTGAAACTCCTGTCAAACAAAAGGGCTCTGGCACAGAAAAGTGCTGATTATAGAAGGTAGCAATTGATCCAACTCTGTACTATTTCTGTTTGATTAAAAGTCAATTGATGGGACAGAATGAAGGTTTGGCTTTATTATTGGTCTGAATACCAGCTACTTTAGCAGCCAAGCTTATTAACTAGTAGTTAAGTGCCATCAGCATGTCTGAGATGAGAAGCATGTAAAAATGAAAACAGTACATTTAAGCATGTCAATACATCATGAGAAAGAAGTACAGAAAAGATACGTAGCAAAAGGTGAGCAAATTTATAAATTAAATTGTTAAATATAGTTAAGCTTCTTTGTTTTAGAAAAAGTAGTTTACATTTAAAGGGGATACTTCATGATTTTTCATGGGACACTTTAGGATTTATTTTGTTTTAAATATCTACATGGGTCAAAATGATGTTTTGAGGGGAAGGAAGAACAAAGGGAGAGTGAATCAAAAGTAGGAATTCAGATAATGCTTTCATGGAGACCTTTATGAAAAGTCTGGATATTGTTGACAACATTTTTCAGTGGAGGAGATATTTTGGTAAATCCAAATAACAACAGAAGTGATTTTACAAAGGAACTAAGCCTTCAAATACTTTTATTGCAACTGCCTTAACACAAGACTTGGTATTTCAGTGCTAGATTCTGTATACTTTCTGTATTTGTCTTCTGCCTTTTTTTTTCTTTTTTTTTTTTTTTTTAATGAGTTCTTTTCACACATTTCTTTAAATTATAGTGTTTGCATTATTTTAGTAGATAAAGGATATAACTAGACTGGATGTTATTTCCACCACTGTATAAATATGAATGGGAAGGACTGCTAATGAAGAGTAGTACTGATAGCTGTAGGAGAAAAGATGGGAGAAAAGATGGAGAAAATGTTAGGGTTTCTCAAGGAGTCTGCAGACAGGTTTCCCTAAAGACCCTCCAGGAGATGAGACAAATTCCATGACCTCAATATCCTCCACAGGCTCAGCCAACCACATAGGCACCACTTTTCTACAGATTGGCAGGATAGTATCCTAAATTTTAACCTCAAATTCTTATTTTGCTACTGTCACATCTTTAAATCTGGCCTTAGAAGTCTTTCCATTTTAAAATTTGTGAGGAAACTTACAGATAAATGTTCTAAATACGAGTAAATATATAATAAATTTAAGAGAAGATCAGTCTGTAGCTGATAAACTACATATGGCTCACAAAATAGCTGATGTGAGAACTCACTGCAAATGCTGCCTTTTTTTGTTTGTTTGTTTGTTTGCTTTTTGTTTTGACACTTAGACTTCATACACAGACATCACGTTTATAAATCCCTATCATTTGGTCATATCCTCGTGTATCACAATGGACATTCAGCTGATTGCATAGGGTAGTTCACTATGCAACACTCCAGTTATGGCTGTAATCCTGTTTTGGCTCATACCTTAATGCAACTTGTGAAAGTGCCTGATTCCTAGGAAATGCTTCCAAAATATTCCACATCCTAACAGATCTATGAAATGCTTTATTTATTTATTTATTTTGGTGTGTGTGTATACATATGGATAGAGAGACAGATCTGATATCAGTAGAAGCTTCTCAGTTCAGCTGTCTTCACTCCTCCAAATCTCTAGATGCTGCATGAAAAAAACGAAAAGTTTTTTTAAAAAATCTCAAGATTACAATTTGGAAAAACTACTGTGTGCACAATAATGACTGTCTGAGTAGTTAGTCATAACTATGCCTGTCTCACATTAACTAATGTATATCTTCAAATTCTAAGTAGCAACAATTTAATTATTATAATTGATGCTTTTGTTTTGTAAATAAATTGGGCATAACATTCACTTGTAACAACACTGTGTTTAGCAAATATAAACTGAATTCTGCTTTAATATCTTATCCAAGAGGATTCAGCATCTCCTCTTTTTTAAACAGAGAAAAGACGGCAGTTTTGGGGCTGTTATGTGAAGTGTAAGAGGTCAGTGAATTACATTAGCACTGAATTTAATTACGCAGTTGAACGGATATAACAAGCTTAAAATAAAAAACTTGTTGCAGGTATTCAGAAAGTCTACAGGCAAACATCTGGCTATGTTTTTGTCCTTCAGGTATGATAGATTTTGCTAAGAACAGCACCATCAAATATCCCATAAGAGCAAATTGGCCTGGGAGAAAATTAGAAGGTAAGAGAAAAACATCTTTATTTATTCATCTTACTTTGACTTTTCCTGACATTAAGTTTGCTTGCAGTGAAATATTTCAGAAGTGGATTCTGCTTACCGCTTACTTAAAAAAAATATTTTGTTCCATGTATTTCTTTAATATTTTCTACTAAAAGTATTAGGTACTAGTACTTTCCAATAATTGTTGTCAATGTTCAATGTACTGGGGCTAAAGATAGTGATCCCATTTAATAAATCCAAAATTTATATCATATAACAGACATATTTCTTACTTTCTAGAAGAAATGGGAGGCTAGAGACTGTCAGTTATTGCAGACAGTTTAATGGCGATCATGCTAGCATACAAAATCCATTTTACCCCTCCCTTCAGTGCACTATGTATTTCTGCTGTATTTACCTTCCAAATAAAACAAGATGACACATGCCATTAATTGAATTTCATGTTCAGGTAAAATATTTTAATATTCCTTTTCAAGGAATGAAAATCAGTAATACTAGGACATCCATTTTCGCATGTACAAATAAAAATACTTCCATTTGCTGCTTGTATTGTACTAGACAGAGTAGGAAGGCAGAAAAACATATTCATATTCAACTTATGTTCAGGGAGAATTTGTGCAAACTATAAATGTCTGTTAGGTATCTATTTACTTTGAAAGTAAGTTTTTATGTTACTTAAACCTTTGAACATTTATTTTTATTGCAGAAATGATGAAGATACTTAAAGATGTGGGTATGTTCTTAAATCTGGTTGTGTATCTGAATCACTGCTTGATTTTAAGTATGTGAGTAATATCAATATTCTTCTCTTATCAGATTATGATGTTCTTTGTTCTTTATAGACATATAAACAGAGTAAGGTTGTACTAAGCTGCGTAAAACTACCCAGATATCTTGACTTCCTTTGCAGATTTCAGTGGGAAATATTTCTAGCAGTTACAGTCCTTTTGGCTCCATTCACTCAAAGTCTACCTGTTCCACCATAGTCCCTTCAGTGTGTCCAAGCCTCAAGTCTCTTTCATCTTGCTTGTATACTCATGTTTCCAGCAACGTTCAACTAACCAATTCTAATGCCTCCCCGCTGCAATACAAGTCCATGTCATGTCCAAATTGTACTGTGTGTTTTACACAGGCTAGACACTTGTTCTTTGCTCTATTACTTCTAAAACAGTTTTGCCCATCTCTTCATTTCCTTAACCGACTATTGGGAAGTAGTTTATAGCTGTAGGTTCTCTTGTACTCTGCTGCAATGCACCATGTCTCAGCTTTTCAAGACATTTAGTGTCATACCAATAGAGCTCCTATACTTATAGCAAAAGCCTGGTTCAGGGCATGAAACTCTTAAAAAAATGCACAAAACAGACAAAACATCTCAAACTGTAGTACCTAAGCTCCAGAAAGCATCTACAGAGCACATAGACATCAAGGTCAAATTCAGACATCCCATTCTAAATCTAAGTGTAACAGTATGCTGTTAAGAGGGCTGCCCAGACCCTAAACTGTAACAAACAGCTGAAGAGGTTTTTGCTCTGGGGCATTGCATTATGGGACTGTCTGAGCTCTCCAGATTATCTCTCCAGTACTTACCTGGCTAATTTTGTGTGAAATGGATTAGACTGTATTTACGCTGTCTTTTCCACCAGGATAGTAACCCTCTAAAGTGGTAATATATAGCTGAGGAAGTATAACACCTTTCATGGATACTGTTTGCAAAGTCCATGCTGTGAAATTTCCAAGAAAGTTCTATTTTAATCCAAATTTTCATCACTTTTTTTGTAGTGAACTATTTGGGATATCAGGTTCAATCCATTCACAAATTTTCAGTTCTTCAATTCATATCAGAAGTAATAACATATCTTTAATAACTAGTAATTCTCCTTCATTCCTCAGTCTAATTGTACTAACTGAAATGTAAAATATATTAGTAAATACCTGCTTAAGGCAGACACTCAGAATGCAGACCTTCACCCTCACTGATTGTAAGCAGTGATAGCAAAAGAGATCAGCAAATGGAAGTGTCAGTTTGCAATTGGGAGAGAGGGGTAACCAGCTAGTTCCAATAGTTTTGATAATTAGGTAGAACTAGAAGAGGTTTTGGATATACTTGTACTTTAGAGATCTGCTTTAATTTAATTATTTATTTTTCTATACCTAGATTTAAACACCAAAGATTAAGTGATTTCATCTGATGTCTGCTGTAAAGTCTAATGAGAAATATAAACCCTGGAATGTTTAGGTTGATTATCAGGAAAATGTTTTCTGAGAATGAAATATATTATGTTTTGTGATTGTCCCAGAAGGCAAATAGCTGAGGCCAAGCTCCTTGGGTCATACTGCTAAGTAGATGGAGGTCAAGAAAATACATTCTGTGCAACAGTGTTGTAAAGCAGGAACAGAAGGTGGTGATCTAAGAATCACATCTGTAAATGCTGTGATACTGTCATGACCTTTTATTTAATTCTAAAAAATGTTTAGTGCTTCATGAAGAAGTTTTTGCATTCTCAAGGCAAGATGAGAGGCACTAACACTAAAGAAAGAAAAAGAGCAGTATCAAGAAAAAATTTACTGTGTTAATAATTAATCACGGTGTGAGTTTTCTTCCAATGGCCCCTTCTTTCCAACCACTGACATGTGGTACTCATATAATCAGCTGATTTGCAGTATCACATTCAGACATCTGCATGTCAGATAAGTGTTTTGCTTTTGTAAGCTGGTGTCTAGGATTCTGTGAGGGAGTGTTTAAGGTAAAGGTCACCCAGAGGTACCACACAGGTTTAGGTGAGGGAAGACAGAAGACAGCAAGTGTTCACTTAATCCTCCCTTCTATTCAGTCCATTATTTGCACGGTTTAGGGGCAGATGTGTAGTCTGGGAAGTTTTCCAAATTCATTTTTCAGAACATTAGGTGCTCTCAACATTAGGCACACTAAGCAAATCCCTCTTTGTAACAATTTTGCCACCAGCGTTGAAGATGAGCTGCTTTCAGGATGAAAATAGATGACTGAGAACTGGGGCCAAACTAAGCAATTGGGGGATAAAATTACCTAGAAAACTTTTTAGCTGGTTTTCACACACCCTCTCTGTTCTAATTAGAGTTTTTTGAGCCTTTGAGCACTTACATAAAGTCTTCTTACATGTAGTGTTTCTGAAAAAAAAAAAAAAGAAAAGAAAAAAGGATAGTACCACAAGAGGCTGAGAAATGTTTCTAGAATAATTCTATATATAGGACAATGAATCACCTACCCCAAGCTATTGATCTGATCAAAGAGTTTCTAAATATTCAGATTTACTGCTAGTTAATCTTGTTAGGTTTTTATTTAATTTGGGTTCTTTCTGCAGTTTTTCATGCCTTAGAAGAGTGATTTTTATTTTTCTTCCCCCCTAATAAGAATCTTGGAAGATAAAGAAGTGGTGTTGAAATGGACTGCTGTCTTTCATTCGGCAGCCTCAATTTTTGTTTTCCTTTCCTATTCTTTTAATAAGACTGTAGTGGAGTTTAACTTTATCGCTGCAGTCCTTGAGTTTGGAATGGACTCCCTTCTATCTGCAGTAGCTTGATGTGCTAACATTCAATACAGTTCAACTGTTTTCCTGTGCTTTTAACCAATAGTTTGGAGAGGCTAGAGTTGTATATCATCTGATTGCTCTGTTTTGTCTTATTTATTGTTACATATGTCTGAGGCAGTGCAGAAGGTGCTGCCTACTTAGATGGTTAACTTTTTGGTAGTTTTGTTTTTAGTAAAGGGTTTTAAAAGGAGGGCATGTAATGAAGGTGAGAGGAGGAAAGACAGACAGATGAGCTTACAGTTAAGACTTAACCCTGCTCCTGAGTGGTTCAGAGTGTAAGCGTGCCCAGGTGGGAGAAAGACTGTATAGGCTGTTGTCTTTTATAGGTTAGCAGACTGTTGACTTACTTGATTTTTCCAGTACTGGTTGTACCCATCTTTTTGTCTCAATAAAATTGATCTTCTACATCCTTTTAACCACAGTGAAAAAGTTAACTTTAAAACTGAAGCATAAATCTCAGTAATTTCATAAAGGTGATGAATTTTGATATTTCTGAAGGGGCATATGGAGACTCTAAATCATCATAATCATAAATCATCATAATCATAAATCACGCTTCCAATGAAGGGGCATCCACAACCTCTTTGGGCACCCTGTTCTAGTGTCTCACCATCCTCATTGTAAAAAAATTCTTCCTTATGTCTAATCTAAATCTACCTTCTTTCACAGGTTTAAAACCATTGCCCCTTGTCCTGTCAGTACAGGTATTGATATAAAATCTCTCTCTCTATCTTTCTTATAAGCCCCCTTTACATATTGAAAGGCCACACACAATAAGGTCTCTCTGAAGCCTTCTGTTCTCCGGGCTGAACAACCCCAACTCTCTGAGCCTTTCCTCACAGAAGAGGTGTTCCAGACCTCTCATCATTTTTGTGGCCCTCCTCTGGACCCCTCCTAACAGGTCCACGTCTTTTCTGTACTGAGGATTCTAGAGCTGGATGCAGTAGGAGGGGAGAGTCTTCCCTTGACCTGCTGGTCACATTCCTTTTTATGCGGTGAAAATGAGTATTCATTTTACTAAATTTACTGTGTTTTTTTTTTTTTTTCACTGTGGTTGCTGGGTAATATCCAATGTAAGGAATTGCTATAGTATTTACGGTTCTAGTTCCAGCACCATATCAAGTGGCAGTTAAATAAGAAAATTACCTATAAACGTGCTCACAAAAGGATAGTTATTTCCATTAAACAGCCTTCCTGTATTTGAGAACACTACCATTGGCAAAGAAGCTGTGTCCTTACATCAATAACCTCACTAATGCCCAGAAGTTGTTGATTTAATCATATGCCTTCAAATTAACCACATGAATAAACAATGCTTAAATTGGAGATGTGTGCAGCAGAGGGAACAACAGTATTATATTCAAATATTTCTCCATAATAAAGTTTAGTCCATATTGGCATCTTAATACTGACCACTGTATAGCATAAATAGGAGAGGATTCAACAGAGGTCTCAACAGTAATGAAAAGGGTTCCCTGTGTTTTATAAATGGATCACATTAATTACTTGTGCTCGCAGCATCTTAATAATTCCCTGAGCAGAAACACCATGCCCATTCTAGTAACTCTAAGGGGGAGTCTATGTTTATGCTACTGCATGTACAAAAGATCTATGTGGTCCTCTAAGGCTCTTTAGCTCTAACTAATTAAACAGTGATTTTGCTGCTTGTGTCAGAAAATGGCTGGTGCCTCATGGACACAAGCATCCATGGAAAAGTCTTATATGTAACTGCCTTTGGGCACCATGACACTGAGCAAAAGAAAAGGTAAAGGGAGGTGGGCAATTTTGTTGGGGGAACTCCAGCCCCAAACTGATGAATTAATTACCCTAGGAACTGAGGATGACCTCAAACCTCATTGCTTACTGCTTCCAGCTTGTGGTACGTTTACTTGACCTTATAATTTCTAATACAATAATACAGGAATATGCGCATAGACATTATTAAAACCAAACAAAAAACAAGCAAGAAACAAAACAAATGAAAATGTTATGTATAAATTTAATTTTTTTTTCCCCTGGGAAGATGGTACAAGAAGTGAGCCATACATAGCAGGTATTAGAAACAGAGCTTTCAAGGCAGAGCTGAAGCTGCTTCACTTTGCATTAAAAATGTAAGTGATAGATGTGGATGTACATGCTAATGTAGATTATCTGTGGCCCACTATACAGGTGATTCTAGCCTTCACAACACTGTGTGCAGTTCATGCGTAGGTACAGAAAAAAAAGTCCAAAATGCTATGATTACTTATGTCCATTTCTATCAAGTTATCAGCCCTGATAGATGTCCATTTTTCCTATAATTCTAAGAGAGAGAAAGGCAGATGCATATTTTCAATAGCCAGCTTTGAGGAGAGCTGCCATAACCATCCAGAAAGGAAAAATTGTGAAGTTTGGTGTGAAGACTAAATAGTGGTCTAGTGGTCTGATTCAGAAGAGTTACTATTTTCTCTTCCTTTCTCTGGGCATATGAAACATGAATCTGCTTGTAATGTGAATCAGCTAATTCTTTTTTATTAAAAGTAAGGGCTAGATTTATATAATCTACACCCTCAGGAAGTTATTCCTCTGACTACCAATGTATTTGACTATGGCTAGCAATTCTGGGCAAATTTCACTTCATTTTTCTTTAGACATTTAACATCTAGGCAAAAAACCTAACCAAATATTGTCTTTTTGCTTAAAGTACCTGAAGAATTACTTCAAGTGACTTGTTTCAAAGGCTGGTAAGACAGGAAGACAAATAAGCTTTTTCACTTTTAGACTGATCAAACCCTGACACATATTGCCTGGAGAGGTTTTGGCATCTCCATCCTTGGAGATACTCGAAACCCACCTTGAAAGCTATTTCACACTTGCTTTTTCTCTAGAGTGTACTCACTTTTAGATTCTTAACATAGATAAGATGAATGACAGCTGATATCAGCTGTACCTGACAACCAGACTGGCATGCTGAGAGATAAGTAGGGGTAGATGAAAATTGTTAGGTAGTGGTGAATTAAAAACACAAACCAAGTCTGTGTTATACAGCAAATTAAACTAAAGTCTTCTGAGATCCAAGCTGGAGTGCTCTCACTGTAGAACTAGGTTTCCCACATGTATCATGTCAACACATGGCTTTCAGTTAGAAGCCTTAATGCGAATGTTATATACAGGAATAATGTACATGCACTTATGAAATGTCACAGGGCATATACAGCAAAACGACTTGCAGTTGTTTCAGTACTGAAACACAATAATTATACGCTCATGATCATGACAGATACATCACACTGAAACATTTTGTCTTCTTTCTTCCTTGGTATTCTGATTAGATAAGATCTAATAACTAAGATACCTTTTCCATACATAACAGTTCTTAAAACTTTCTTCTACAAGGCAATTAATTTAGACTGAAATCAGAACAAAAACTATAAAGTGGTGTTTAAAAACAGAGGAAGAAAGATAAAGCTGCTGATTCTATATTATGTAACATTTATTTTCACTGTAGCAAGGTATTATTTTCTTTAAGAATAAGGAGTAAAAAAGATTACCAATATTTCTGTGTACACTTCTAAGGATGTCCAAGAATAAATTCAGTAGGAATTCTCATGTGATTGTCTTTCTAAACCATTTCTTTTTTTAACAACATACAAAACATTGTTATTTTACTTTTTTGAATTAAGTTAGACATAATAACTTTGGGAAGTGGATTGTGACCACATTTCCAGCTTAATGCAACTGTAAATGTATGATTTGAATGAATTAGAGAAACATAAATTAAAATAGTATATTGATCCCTCTGAGACATGAAAGTAAATAGCCTAAATGAGAACAGGCATGTTGAGCAGGTAAAGCTAGACATACTTTAGTTCTGAAGCAGTCTGAAAAGGGCAGATAGTTTTTTTGTTATTTGAAATCTCTGTTCAAAAATTAAATCAGCGTGGAAGAATATTTTTTTGTTGTTCTTTCATTGCAGTGGAAGCTTCCTCTTTTAAAAAGAAAATCCACAGTTTTCAGATTTTTGGGGGGGTTTAGAATTTGTTGTCAAATGAACTTAGCTAATAGTCCTCCAGGCTCCTCAGAGAAAAAAGTCAAACATACTTGTTTTGTTTCTGCAAGGCTCCTCTCCCATAAGCTGATAAATAGTGCAGGTGGTTAGCATCTCTGAGAATCAGGAACGTTTTTCTGTGTTAGACTTTCTGTAAAGAAAGAAAAGATTACAGCAGTCAATGTCCACTTAAAGATTCATTTCTTTGGCTTCGCTCTTAATACTGTCACTCCCTACACAGCTTAGGGCATCTCACTTGGCCCTTTCTGGGACATAAAATAGCCAGTCTCTTAAGAGCTTTGTGTGGCTTCCCTAATTAGGATGAAATGAAACAAAGAATTGTAGAAACAATATTGCAGACATCTATTATAATCACAATAAAATAGACAAAAATTGATTCAGGGATTCTGTACTCCCTGCTCTTCTTTTTCTAGGAAAGCCTTCACAAGCTACACCAAACTGATGATCTGTTGCTGTATTGCTGGCCAAGCATGCCAAAAAATATCTTGTCAGTGACTGCTTTCAGGGTATGATTGTTGACTTTTACCAAATCCCTTCATTAATGTTTGGTATTTATGCTTTTTTTTTTTTTTTTTTTTTAATAGATAGTGCATTTTTGTTGCCTTTATATCAATAAACTGTATCCTTTCATCCTTTTGCTAACAAATTCTAAAGACTTAAAGTGATTTTATTGCTTGCAGTCCTACAGTTCTTCACACTCAGAACAACCAAAGAGGGTGAAAAGGAACTGAGTGCCTGTGTGCTGCTACTTTTGGAACATCTTTCTAAATGTTGTAGATGAAGTTTCTGGATTTCTAAGGATCATATATGTGGGAGAGAGATTCTTATTGAACTCAAAAATTTCTGGTAGCTGCTTTTAAGCACTGTGTTTGAGATGCTAGTAGACACACAGAATTTTCTGTTAGTGAGAAATGTGTTATTTTTAACCTCAGAGAAAGGTTATGATTTTATTCATGTTTTTATTGGAGATAGATATCTTGACAGCAGGTTTTGGAGAGATGTTACAGAAAAAATATGAAGAAAAAAATTATGCCTTTCATTCAGAGTTATGGGGTAGATCCTGATTAGCCACAAGAGCTCAGTGCCTGAGAGCAGTCCTGAGGATCCACTTGGTGTGCAAGGAATGAAGATAAATGGTGCTGCAGTTGAGAAGCACAGTACTGTCTAGTTCTCACTGTTGTATTTCAAGAGGAAGATGAGTCACTGCTGTAAATAGAAATCATCAATATCACCACATGCAAGCCCACATATATGGGCTTTAACTGTCATTTAATTTGCTCAGCAATAAGGCTCATGTACCTGCTCAGCAATGGTAAAAACTGCTGAGGTCTGGGGCAGAAGAATAAATTTCACCTAGTATCATTTTGCCTGCTTTTTATTAACCTGTTTGTTCTTGTTTTCTTCATCTCATTTTATAATTTCAGAGAGCTTTAAAGCATTAATGCACCTCAGGAAAAGAGATCCTGCACAGCACACATAAATTCACTATTATTTAGGCTGTTTACTGACATGGTTGCATCCAGAGAGTGATGGTCAACGGCTCTATGTCCAGATGGAGAAGGGTGATGAGTGGTGTCCCTCAGGGGACCACTGTTGTTTAATATCTTCATTAATGATATTGACAGTGGCATTGAGTGCACCCTCAGCAAGTTTCCAGATGATACCAAG
>JANHGN010006642.1:0-12323 GCA_024605025.1 Megaceryle maxima | reverse complement strand
CCGAGGTTGAGATTTCTCTATTTGTGTAGGGAGGTTGGACCAGATGACCTCTAGAGGTCCCTTCCAGCCTAAAACATTCTATGATTCTATGACTCTATGATTTAGAATATTTGTACCTCTCTGAATAATTACAGGGAATCTGTACGCACTTCCAACACACATGGTTAGAGAAATGTTGTACTACATTAAAAAAAATACACATTTGTATGAAATTTACTTCAGAAATATTTTTAATAAGAGACTATGTACTATTATCCAAAAGGGTGTCTGCTTGCAACATATCCTTCCTTTTACAATAGAAAACTTGATTTATCACAACTGCTTTTTCGTGGCAGAGTGAAAGCTGTCATTGGATATCCAGTACCCCTTACATTTCTTATTTCATCTGGCAACAAAATGAGCCTGAGGAAAAAATGAGAGTGCAGATATTAATTCAGTCTTTGGTTGCATGTTTCAGTGAATAATATGGTATACAGTGGTCTTGGGATCCTCAATGATATAAATAATAATTCAGAGAGTAAGAGGCTTCCAAATCTTGAAAAATTATGCCATTTTTCTCCATGTCAAACTAGACAAGTCCCATTTCCTATCTATCAGCAGCTTTTAAAGCCCCAATTCTGACATGAAGTTAAAGACCAAAATACGGCTTCCTACATGGAATGTGCTAATAGTGATAGGACAAGTGGTCTTTCTGCTTGTGCTTTTCACAGGGAAAGCACCATTTTGATGACCCTGATGAGGGGTGGTACTGGAGTTATCTTACACATATGGTTTCCTTATCAGTGCCCATTTTGTGGCACTTGTAGTGATTCTTATGGCTGAATGGTAACTGCAGTACAGCTCAGCTTCTGAGAAAACACATTTTGAGCTGGCTGATGTAGAGCTAGTCTTAAAAAAAAAAAAAAAAAAAAAAGGTGGAAAATTATTTTCCAGTCACACAGTGGCAGAATGGTTGAGGTAGGAAGAGACTTCTGGAGGTCACCTTGCCCAAACCGCTACTCAAGCAGGGCCGTCTACAGCTGGTTGTCCAGGACTATGTCCAGAATGCTTTTGAATATTTCCAGGAAGGGAGACTCCAACATCTCTCTGGACAACCTGTGCCAGTGCTCAGTCACCCTCACAGTGAAAAAGTGTTTGTTGATGTTCAGGGGGAACATCCTGTGTTTCAGTTTGTGCCCTGTCCTGTCTATGTGTCCTGTCTATCTAGTATCAGTGTCAGGTTTTCCAAGTTAAGGAAAAAGAGAGCACTTGGACTTTTCAGTTACACTTTTGAGGTGAGTGGAAGGACTTTGTGCATTGGGGTAACCTTCACTTTAAAATAGCATGATTACTAGACCAAGATAGGTAGGAGTTAAAAAAACCTAAAAGCTTAAAATAACATGACAGACCTCATAACATTAAGTTCTGGGAAAATTTCAGTTAAACTGTTTAATCTTAATTAATGTCTCTCACATTTGTCCTCTGCAGTGAAACCCATGGACTTTAATCTACATAGAAGCATCTACACTAAAAATCCCCCATGGCAATAATAGTCCTCCTATTTATTCAAAAAGGGCTGTAAAATTTAAGCACTGTATTGCTGCAGATGCACTATGATCAGTACTTGAGCTAGCTAAGTTAAAGACAGGTAGATGTAGCAAACTTCACTAGAATAAGTCTGTCAGTACTTTGGATTCTGTGGCAGACCTACCTTTAAAATACAAAGCTTTTACTCAGGCACAGTGGTTGAAAAGTGAAAATACAATTAATATGGAGCACTACCAGCCAGCTCTGCTCCTACTACTACTGGTAGTAGGGTAGGAAAGATTATGGGTCATTCTATTGTTCTAAATGTATTTGCTTAGGAAAAACGTTAAAATGGTGCAGTGCATTGTGGTGCTGGAGTGCTTCTCCAAAAGCCACAGGGCCCATCTTGACAGTAGGATGATCATGAGTTGGTCAGACTTAACATTCATAGAGACTACATTTTAAAAGTACTGTGTGGATTAATTTTGAATGATGCTAATGAAATCTGACTGCCTTAGGTTGACTTGTTTTTCCTGGGTAAAATGTCTTCATACTTTCCCTGTGCTCTGCAATGTGTTTGACTGATGACAATGAACATGATTTGCACAGTGCAAATTCATAGACTGAGAGATTTTGGGGTGGGGAGGATAACTCCCTATTAAGTTTAATGACCAAAACTCATGACTAAAACCAAAAGTATTTTAAAGAAGTTTTTTCTTCTTTTTCTATTTCCCTTTCCTAGTTCTTCAACTGAAGATTTTCCTTTCAGGATAAAGTTTCCAGAGAAAAGGCACAAGTAACAAACACTTTGATCAAAGATACTGAAAGACTTTTAAATTAATTAATCAGAAAGAATAAATTACTGAAACTTTGTCCTGGAGATATAAAGGGAGCTGCAAGTCAAAGCATTATCCATGTTTAAAAAAAAAAGCAAGCTGTATTTCAAAAGATCTAAATTATTAATGTTTTTCAAAATACCTAGCCTTCTTAACACTTTTTAATGCCCAAAGGAGTACAAAAAAGAAAAATTCATCAGAGTTGATTAGATATGGAATGTCTGTCTCCAATTCAAGAAGCAATTCTTTCCCAATTCTCAGATGTCTGTGAGTGTATTCTGAATACTGCTGTTTTCTTGCTCAGTACACATCAGTGCATCCTCTCACCATCCATTCTTGGATATTACTAGAGGGGACAATGGAGTAGATGTCACCAGATACAACTATTTGTTACCATGATTTGCACCCTTCTGATAAAAAAGGAATGTAATTGTCTTGTGATAGTTGTACTAAAAAAACCCAGTGTGTGTCAGAAACTGAAGCATGGTAGAGCATTTTTATGATGCTCAAGGCTTACTTAATCCCCTAACATCCTTCCCCATGGATGAAGTTGTCTTCATATCCTGTACTAAGCCATCCCTCAGTGTCCTGGTGAAATTGGGAGGCAGATAAATATAGCACTGAGAGCACCAGCTTGGTAGCAGTGCACATTTCTCAAAAATCTCTACAGGAAAAATGCCACTCTGCAAAGTTCCTTAAATGCTGTAATTCTAATAAAAATACCTTTTTACTATCTTATGGCTGCATTTACACACACACACACACAGAGTTTTGTAAACTCAAAATAAAGAAAAAAAATAAAAGCTTTGACAGCCATACTATTAGAAAGCCTCCCTACCTGTAGCTCGTCCTCAGAAAATTATAGTCTACACAGTCAAATAGGAGGAAGATTATTACATTTTTTTTATTCTTTTGAGTAGTGCAACTTTACTGAAATGTTCCACTGCCAGACATCTTCCACACAAATCCTGAATAAAAGCTACTGCATTTTGTCTTTCTTCTTCTTTCAGATTATATTAATATCTATAGTGAAATAGAACTTTACCTGCAAGGAGTAATATAAATATAGCAGAAAATAATGAGTGAAGCTGTGCCTTACTTAAAACAACCTTTTTCATACACAGTCCAGGTTTGTTTTTTTTAAAAAAAAAGGTGTTCAAGGAAATACAATTTACATCAGCTTCTGCAAGAATGATACTAAAACTCTCTGGGATGCTGATATTAAAATTTTCTTGGCTGTATTTAAATTAACAACCTCATCTGTTTTAATTTTTAAGAAAGGAAAAGCATTCACAGCATCCACTAATTCCCTGGTTTATGGGCTTCCAGAAGGGTCCCTACAGAAATGTTCTGAAGTAATTCTGCATTAATTATATAAATGATAACAAGTTCTCATGCTATAGTACATTCATGTTTGTAATCTTGTATCAAGAAGTCCTGTAGCCAGTAGTAGAGAAGTTGTTCCAGCACCACAGAAACAGGTATAGTGTATGTGATCTGAACAAAATGTTACTAGTTTAGCTTATTTTTTAGTGTGTGCAATTTTATTACTGCTGGAGAACTGTATAAACTATTAAAAAAAAAAAAAAAAAAAAAAGAGAGAGAGAGAAAGCAAATGTATTTTCCAACTGCCAAACCTTTGGTCTTTGTTTTTACGGTGATGGAAAAGAGCCCATGATATTGACTTTGTCTCTGTTCTTAAAAAGTCCTGACACATAAAACTGTAACCTTGAAGCTGAAGGACATTTATGCTAATATATTTATTTATGATATTATGTATAATGAGTTTATAAATATATATGTTATATTGAGTTTATAGATATTAGTAGATCTTCTGCAGATTGGCAGTTGCACAGTCTGAACTTTTCATGAGTACTTCCACAAATTAAATTTTAATTCCCTATTTTATGTGTGACTATTGCTAAATAACACAGGAAACTCATTTTCCCTTTATTTACATATGGAAGTCTTTTTTTTTCTTAAACCAGTAAATATTTAATTATTAAACAATAACATCTTTATTAAGAGTTAGCTAAAAATTTAGTGTTCATTTAAATTATTACCAAAAATATAGTGTCTTATTGTAACTTCCAATCTAACTAAAAAATGTAATAAATTATTTTTAAAATAATTTAATCATGGTTTGATTTAGTAAAATAATTTTATGAAGCAAAACATATGGGATGCTGTAAGTATATCCTTTAATGTTTAGTATTGCGAATGATTGACAAGACTTACATCACGCACAGGTCTATTCCTTTTACCAGTAGTCTCTAAAATTCTAGGAATGAAGAATGTAACTGTTGAAGAACTATAAAAAGTACATTATCCAGAAAAAAAATCATGTGTAAATATTTAAACAAATGCAGAATAAAATAATCTGGAGAGCTTCAGCCAGATGACTGTGAGTATGAAGACAGCACAGTTATTTTACTTTTGTCTGAAAAAAGGGGATTATTTACTCTGTCATGTCCAGTACAGTAATTTACATCCATTAGCACGAAACGCTTAAAAAATTCAGACGTTGTTTGAAAAATGCCTTTTTAGGGAATAATATCCCCAGACTTTATTGTTTGCATGTCATGGTGGGAGTTAAAGGTTTATTACAGATTAATCACAGCTAAACTAATCAGGCCTTGGGAATAACAGTTCAGGCTTCTGAGTGTTGGTGTTTAATGTTTCATGAGAGAAAAATTTAAAAGATAATTTGAATCATAGAATTGTTTTGATTGGAAGACACCTTTGAGATCATCAAGTCAAACCATTAACCCAGTACTAGGTTAATGTACTCAACACTAAACCATGTCCCTAAGAATCTACATGCCTTAAAATACCTCCAGGGATGGTGACTGCACCACTTCCCTAGGCAGCCTGTTCCACCACTTTACAACTCTTCTATGAAGAAATTTTTTTCTAAATCCAACCTAAACCTCCCCTGGTGAAACTTGAGGCCATTTCCTCTCGTCTTATCTCTTGTTCCTTGGGAGAACAGACTGACCCCCACCTCTCTCCAACCTCCTTTCGGGTAGTTGTATAGAGTGATAAGGTCTCCCCTCAGTCTCTTTTTCTCCGTGATAATCAACGCCAGTTCCCTCAACTGCTCCTCATGACTAGTGTTCTAGAACCACCAGCTTCATTGTCCTTCTTTGGACACACATCAGCACCTCAATGTCCTTCCTGGAGTGAGGGGCCCAGAACTGAACATAGTACTTGAGTTGCAGCCTCACCAATGCCAAGTACAGGGGGACGATCACTTCCCTTGTCCTGCTGGCCACACTATTTCTGATACAGGCCATGATGCTGTTGGCCTTCTTGGCCATCTAGGCACACTGCCAATCAGATCATCTGGCTGTCAAACAACACCCCTAAGTCTTTTTCCATCAGGCAGCTTTCCAGCCGCTCTTCCCCAAGGGTTGTGACTCAAGTGCAGGTCCCAACAGTAGGTCTTGTTGAACCTCATCCCATTGACCTTGGCCCATTCTGTCTACATCCTTCTGTAGAGCCTTCCTACTCTCAAGCACATCAACTCTCCTGTCTAACTTGGTGTTTGCAAACTTACTGAGGGTACCCTGGATCCCCTCATCCACATCATTAATAAAGACATTGAAGATAGCACATCCCAGTACTGAGCCCTGGGGAATACCACCTGTGACCAGCTGCCAACTGGATTTAACTCCATTCACCCCTACTCTCTGGGCTCGACCATCCAGACAATATTTTACCCAATGTAGCATAGTCCCATCAAGCCATGAACAGTCAGTTTCTCCAGGAGAATTCTGTGGGAAACAGTGTCAAAGGCTTTATTAAAGTCCAGATAGAAAAAATCCACAGCTTTTCCCTCATCCGCTAAGGAGTTATCAATTAATGGGCTGAGGCCAGTTGTATGAGGTTTAATAAGGCCTTCAAGTGCCAGGTCTTGCATTTTGGTCACAACAGCCCCAGGAAATGCTACAGTCTTGGGGAAGAGTGGCTGGAAAGATGCCTGGTGGAAAAGGACCTGGGGTGCTGGTTGAAACACAGCTGAATATGAGCCAACAGTGTGACCACGTGGCCAAGAAGGCCACTAACATCCTGGTCTGTATCAGAAATGGTGTGGGCAGCAGGAGAAGGGAAGTGATCATGCCCCTGTACTCAGCACTGGTGAGGTCACACCTTAAGCACTGTGTTCAGTTCTGGGCCCCTCACTCCAAGAAAGACATTTAGTTGCTGGGTGAATTCAGAGAAATGTGACCAGTGAGGTGTTTGGAGAACAAGTCCTCTGAGGAGAGGCTGATGGAATTGGGATTGTATAGTTTGGAGAAGAGGTTGAGTGGAGACCTTATCGCCTTAACTACCTGAAAGGAGGTTGTAGTAATGTGGGTGCAGCCTTTTCTTTCAAGCAAATAATGACAGGATAAGAGGAAATTAATATGAACTTCAAGTTACCAGCTTCCTGAAATCTTGGCTTGACTCAGCCTAACACTTTTTTCCATCAAACCAATATGTAAGCATAGTTTAAATAGTGCTCAATGCCAATGATGAGAATGACACAGTGGTCTGGTCAGGCCAAAGAGCAATATTTGATAGAGACTTGCTTAGTCTAAGAAAGAGAAGAGAAAAATGTATTTTACAGAAAAAAAGCTGTTCTCCTTGTCTATTGCAAAAGAGCAACGAAGAATGTTTAATTTGCCTCAGAGAAGATTTGGTCTGAATACTGTGAAAAGCTTTTTTACTACATAGGCAGAGAAAGACTAAAGCAGAGCAGGGAGACTGTGCAATCCCTTCACAGGCAGTTCTTCCTAGTAGGTGAAGAAATGATCTAACTATATTCAGTCCTGCTTCAGTGCAGATTACCAAGGTACACTATCCCCTGCAGTCCCTCCCGGGTCTTCATTTTTGTGGTGGCGTTGTATGATTCTTTATTCCCTATTCCCTATGACTTTTGCACTACATTCTCATCAAGCTTCAAAATTTTATTTTACTCTTATTTCAGAAATAGTGCATGTGAGAGGAGAGATTCTTTTCTTAAGAAAGTATTAGATGTAGAGAAATCACACTACTTTATTTTCTGTTTTTTAATTTGACAGTTAAATTGCAATATTAGCAGAACAAAATTGGGATCAGAAAATTAACTTTGCAGTTTTCAAACTGTTCTTCCTTGCAGAATGAACAAAAACAGACTATCTCACTGAAGATGTAAAAAAAAAAAAAAAAAAAGAATACTGCAGGAACAAAAAAAAAAATCTTGACAAGTATTTAGCATGTGTCCTTGCTTTACTGCTTCTCAAGGCGCAAGCTGAATTAGAATAGTCTTATGGTATGCTCAAACATGAGATTTGGGGAATATCCAACAATTAACATTTCCCACAGACTATAAGAGAAAGTGGCAAAATGATGGTAGATCTAAAAGCTGTTGCTGAAAAACAGGTGATCTAGCTTTTTAAGATTTGGCTTGAAATTTGTTTGACCCACAGCCATTTAAGAAGTCGAATCATGCCAGCAGCCTCACATTATGACATGTGCGGCTGATGCAGTTTCCTGTGCACATTCTTGAGGCTAAATCTGAAATAGGAGTATTTTGGTGATTGTACATGAAGGACAAAGCACAAATGAGATTAATGGACTAGGGTGAATTTAAATGAAAAATATGCTTAATTATATAATTTTTAATATTTTTAGAACATAGTGAAAGGGTTTTACTACGAAAGAAAACCAGATAATCACATGACTTGTAGAGTAGTAGTGGTGGTATTATTTTAAAAGTTTTTATATTGCCCACCAATTTTTCTTAAGATATTTTCCTTACTTTACTAACTCTTTATTTATCTTTGAACCCTCTGGTTACAAATAGATTCTTCTATCTTTTATATGGCTATAAATTTAAATTATTACTGCTATCATTGTTTAAAAGCTTGATCTACTGTATTTTGTAAGGGAATCAGTTATCTTGTGGGAAGTTACTGTTGCATCTACGAAGTGATGAGGTTTGTTATCTCCGCAATGAAATTCAGTATGTCACAGAATTAGGTCTTTGTACATGCACAAAATCTATATTAAGATTTGGGGTTTCCGTTTTGTGTTTTGTTTCGAGGGTTTTTTTTGTGTGTCTTTGTTTTGTTTTTGGGTTTTCTTTGACAAAAAATAGTATGCGTTTCTGTATTATTAACACCACAATTTAATTTTGATTTGTGCAGCTGGACAGCTATGATAGAATGACCTTCAAGAAACTAATTTATCCTATGGGTAGTGAGTATATTTTATTTCTATTAAACTGAAATCATATCATAGATTATTACCTGCTGTGAAGTATCTAGTGTCTAGTTATGAGTTCTAGACTCTGATTTCTATTCAGTGGACCCAGTGGTTACAGGATAAATATTTTCAGATAGTAAGATCAACAGACTTCAGATTTAAGCTCTGGAAACAGCTTTTTTTCCTGTGTTTTCTTCTTTTTATAATTCTGAAATAAAATCTAGACATGTGTTAAAACTTCTGTGAGGGTCCTAATACAGCACAAATATGAGCTACAGCTGAAACAGGTATTGACATTTACTGATTTTTGTTGTTGTTTGGAATGATAAACTATGCACTCACAACTTTGTTTACTAATTCCATTTATAGATGGGAGGAAGTATGTGATGGAAAACTTATGTAGCCTCCTACATGGACAGAATGAAAAATAGTAAACTTGAATTGCTGAATCCGTATTCTTAGTGGTCTGTTAGTAAATCCTTTAGGTTTTCGGACTTTGTATCTCATCTGAAGGGCTTGTGATTAAGAAATAACACACTTGGTTGTTAACTGTTACATCCTTGATATGGAAATCATTGCTTTCTTTGGTATTAAATGTTTGTTTTCAGAAGTAGTGTAAAGGCAGCAATGTAAAAGGAAACAGAACAAAAAACATTTTTGCATGTTATAAATAAAATAATTAAATAGTTTAATGCATTCATTACCCTCTATTCATGTGCCATCCATCCTTAAGAGTTGATGTTGTGAGCATTTCACATGGCATTAGTTGAACACACCTGACACATTTGACACACCTTTCTACTCTGTGGATGGAGATGAACAGTCTCCATCATGCTCTGTGGAGGGATAGCTATAAATCAAGTTTATAATTCTAGCATAGGTGCTTAATGTATCTTGGATGAAATAACCCTTGGAAGTGTCTGTCTCTCCTAAATGATGACTTGAGAGAGAAACAATAACTCCAAGTTTAGATGTCTGTCTTATGTTGCTAAATACTGTTTTATGTGTTCTTTATAAGTCTTTGTCTCCTATACACATTCCTTAAATGGCTTCACTCTTGGTGAAGTAAAGACTCTTTAAGATTTCAAGTCAATTACTCTCAATCTTAAAAGTTCATTTGCATTCTCATTTTGTCCCTGCCTTGAAATTAAACAGGCTACTCAAAGGCCTTGCATAAAGCAAACAATTTCCACCTCCTTTTCTAGAATGAAAGACATCTATAAGACAAAGACACAGCTATTAACCTGTCTTCCCTCTTTCCTCCAAACTCTCAGACGATGGAGAGTCGAACACTCTTCAGCAAATAATTTGGAACTACATTAAGCCATCTCTAAAAAGTTGGGGAGGGATAAGTAAAATGACATTCCAAATAAATGGAAAATTCCTTCATGTATAATCAGAAGAAGAGCTTCTAAGTTGTAAGATAAAGAAAGTGGAGGTTGGTATGCAATTGAGGATTCTTGGAGTTTAGATACACTGCACATTAGAAATCTGCAATATTCTACCACCAGCTTTTTTATGTGTGTACTGAATATGACATCTCCATGGATTCTTATTATTTGTAATCCCTGATGATTTCACCTACAAGTCATATTTCATGACAATATGATCTGATCATATTTCACAGTTATATTGTTCTCATTTTGCCAATATGTCTATAAAGACACAGGTGTAAAGCATATTAGATGCTTATGATAGAATGTTTAATTTCATTTAGTCCAAATTTAATCCATTTAAAATACTTTACATTACATTGAATAGGAGAACTCCCTACTGTGTGAGTTCAGGTAATATTAATTACATATTATGCCAAAGCAAATTATCTAAACTTGTCAACTCAGCAAAGATGTCTTCAAAAGGACTTGTGTGAACTCTTGTAACAGGAAATTCTACCCCAAGTTTACTTCATATGTTTTACTCCTTCAGTCAGGAGTATTAATCTTGTAATGTTTCTTTTTCAGTTCTGTTTATTTTTGCCAGATGAGGGAATTTCAGCCATCCAGCTTATCAGTGAACTGCTTAGTCACTGAATAAAGTGCTAAGCATCCCAGAATTTGTCTCAGAAGACATTCCAAGAGAAAAAAAAAATGGATTGCATGGGGCATATAGAAGGTTTACATTCTTCTTTATCTTGCATTATCCAAATGCTTACACTTTCTGTGCTGCTTTAAGCATTATCCCTTCTACCATCTCAAAAGCACACTCAAAAAAAAAAGCTCAGTGGCTGTCACTATACCAATACAGTAAGTGATGCCAGAATCCAAGGCCGAACACTGGAGCATGATCACCTACATCGTTAAAATGTTATGACAACTTACTCTTGGCTTTCGTTAATCAAATTTTGGGTGTGGTTTTAAAGTCAAACTGGATGAGGGTTCATTGCCAACACAGTATTTTGGAAGCTGAGAGACCTTAATAATACATACATAATCAGTGCTGTCTTGGATGACTTCAGTGCCTTAAAACCTGTCTTGGAACTACCTAGTTTACTAGAATAGATGTAGATAACACCTACGAGAGGGACCAAGTCAGGTTGATACAGATATACTACACTGAATTATACGATCTCTTAAGGACTGTGAGATTCTATCCTTTGTATGTGTGGAGTTTAATGCCCATGAGATGTTTGAAAGCCTGGCAATATTTGAAAAGTTTCACCATGAGAATGGCCAAATGGATGCGGAAAGAGACACTCTCAGTTATGCTGATATTAGTTGTTGCTATGTTATAATGTCAACTCTTATCCACAATCTCTTTCCAAAGGACACCCTTGGTGGTGTCCCTGCCCTGCAATACTTCATCCATGGCTGTAATAGCTTCAGGGGTGTCCCTGCCCTGCCATGTGTCACAGTCCCTCAGGAGTGTCCCTGACCTGGCATTGGTCACCCATGACTGTAGTCTCTGAGGAGTGTCCTTGCTCTTGGAGTTCCATCTTCCAAGAACACATGTCCAGCTATATCCAAACAATGTCCCAATCCATATATCTCATCCAGTTCCTTCTCCTTTGTCTCCTCACATCTGTCTTACTCTGACAGCTACCACTCAGCAGAGGCACAACATGATCTTCTCTTTGGTTTAAGTTTTGGTGGGTGTTGGCTTGTTTTCATCCATTTCAGAGCTGCCTGGAAGTGACTGTGGCAGGCATAGGGCAGTTCACGGCCTCCTCCCACACAAGGCATCCACAGTCCCTGCTACCAAACTGTACCAGCCATGCCTGATACATTTGAGGAAGATTTTTCCTACTTTTATTCAGCTTACAAAACTTAAGAAAATTTGAGAGGTGTTCTACACAGAAATGAGCTCCCCATTAAAGCTCATATATAAAGCACTATACTGTAACTAAAGATAAACTGTTAAGTGTAGAGCTTTTGCAAGTGGCTAAAAGTCTCATGTGCACTCAGAGCGCAAAAATGAAACCGATTTAGGGAAGTTAGCTCAAATGGTACCTACGTATTTGGGATCTCTAAAGTCAGGGGCAGGCTAAAGTCCACATTCCTTGTGAGGCATTCAAAACCAAGAATAATGATTTTAATGAATTCCAAGTCTTTTTAGACTCACATGTGGGGCTTTTAAGTTAAAAAGGGCTCTTATGTTAAAAAACACTGGGACAGTGCCAACAGTGAATAACAGATTACTGTTGATCTTGTTATGAGTCAAGGATGATGCTTCTGGTACTGAATGGGAGTTTTCAGGGAGTCATTACCTTGGAAATCCTACCCAGCACAATATCATCAAGAGTTACCATATCTT
>JANHGN010006641.1:54113-99219 GCA_024605025.1 Megaceryle maxima | reverse complement strand
AACTCTAAAGGTGGGGTGTTCTCACTGCCAGCAGCAGACACTGTCTGTGCAAACAGGCTGCTGACTGCAGACAGTGATGTTACTTAGAAGTACTGAACTGAAAAGTAAAATCACTGAACAGAATTAGTTCAGTTCTCACTCAAACCAAGACAATAAGCCAGACAGCAAATGTGTGTTTGTGAAGGGGTGAGTATGACTGTAGCTCTAGAACCAGTGTAGCATGTGCAGCTTCTTGTCTGGTGAGACTGCCATCAGGTAGGCAGTGGGAAATGGTACGACTGTGGATATTAAGCAGCAAAGAAAATGTATCTTTAGAATACACTGCCTCTCTACTTAACAAATTAATTTCCTGGGAGTCAAATGTTAAGCATACGATCCAAGATTTACTGGATGTAAGCTAAAAAGTGTTTTAGTTGATTTTTATGGAATTTAATTTAAAAGAATTACATGTTTTTTGTTAGGCAATATTTTTATTTTTAAATTCTGCCCCTATAAACTTGAAATGGTAAAAAGAAAAATCGTTGTTTAGGCGAAATCCATGCTTTTATTTTAATTTTTGTATGATATTCTGTGTGTAGTAGTTGATGTGAAGATGGGTTTAGTTTTATGCTTGCCTAAACATGTGTTCTTAAATATGACAGACCTATGTGGAGAAAATGAGAAAATGTTTAAGAATGTTAGCTACAAATAAAGCTGTACATAAAAAATACCCACATCTGCAAGACAAGACAGCAGAGATATAATTTTCCATCTGTCATTGAAGCTTTGTTAAATCAAGACACCCAAAGCCAAGCATTTCTAGAAATAGATTGCTTGATATTTGAAGCCTTTGGTACTTGATAAAATTACCTTGCAGAGCATCCAAAGGGCTTCTTTGTGCTAAAGAGCATGGCTTATTTTGAGCCATTATGTGCTGCTAAGAATAATAACAGGCCCCCAAGACTGAAAACAAATACAGAAGAATGTTGAAAAGTAAGATGCTTTTGATCCCAATTCTAATTGTAGATATGCTTTGCATATTCATAGGGGTTTTTTTCTGTAGTTGAGGGTAAATAGTGACAGATTTCAGAAAAATAGTCTGCCTTCTGTGACACTACATCTCTCCCTGAGATGCAAAACCAGCAGATAATATCCAAAAACTGCTAGGTTTTTTGAATATGCAAGTGCTTTGAGTTCCTGGGAAAAGAGGCCTACTGATTTTGTATTTAATAGAAGAACAAACCTTTAGATGTTGCTGAGGAAACATAAAACCCCCCCCCCCAAATAAATAAATAATTTATACAAATATAAAAAATATCAAGACTTCAAAATGTTTATTGTTCTTTACTTTTATTGGTAGCTGCTGGTGTTGCTCTCTTCCTCAGGACAGCCACCCTGTTAAATGGTGAGAGCTGGGAATTGTGTTGTACATAAGGGTGTCCTTTATCTTGCAGGAGTTCCTGTAGTGCTTTACCTCCTTCACTTGGGGCTTTATGGTAGGGTTTGACTTTGAACAATTTAAGAGGGAACTTCTCAACAGAATGAGAGCCTTCACACAAAGCCCACACAGCAGGTGGTGAAACATTGCTTGTGTAACTATCAGTAATGTCAGCATTGTTTGGCCTTTTGAGACCATAATTGTGTCACGTCATTAATTCTGGAATAATGCTGTGTTTTCACTTTAATTAAAGTGTCAAGATGTTAACATTTCTCAGGGAAATCATTTGGGAATTTTTGAGGAGTCAAGGAGGAAGAGGGTTTATTCACTAACAAATCTATACAGTGCTTACAGTACATGTGCTGGGTGAAATGCCACTAAATGGGATTCTGCCACTAACTGTGTGACTGTAATGCTCTTTGGAATGTTTAACTTTTGCCAAGGTCTCTGTTCTTTTAAAGGAAAGCGAAATCACTAGCATTAGAATGCACCACACAACACATACAGCCGTGCACCCTTGGTTGGGTACCTTGGTTACCATGTAGTTGATGTGAAGTTCATTACACTTGAAAAACGTTGATTGTTTTTTAAGAGTGAGCTTTTTTTTAATTGTATGAGAGGAAAAATCTGACTTCCACAGAAGTCTATTTCCACTGGTTTTAAGGTCTGTTTCATAATGAATTTTATAATGTGAGAGGTGGGATGATTTATGCAGTTTTGGAACCCTATGTACATAACTTTTGTTTCTAATACAACAAGCAACAATCTGCGTTGGTATTTTTGGGTACGGATAAAAAATATCAATTACAGCTAATTAACATATCTATATGATTACAAGTCAATGTTCAAAATGGTCCATGTATTTGAATGGGGGGAATAAGCACCATCGTATTTTAAAAGAAATATTTGTTCAGAAGAAACACTTGCAATATAAAATTCAGGCAGTTAACTTACTTTGGTGTTAAGAATGTGGTTAAAAAGAGCACAAATATGTGAATTACCACATGATATACTTACATGCACACACACAAAAAGATTAAATGAGGCCAAAGTGAACAACATTAATTGTTTTTGTTTTTTAATTTTAATGTAGTTCAGCTTAAATTATGCATGCATAAAACTAGATCCCTTTCAAATTACTGCAGTGTGATTGCAATGTGAAATAAGCAGTCAGACCTCTAAAATCTGGAAGGAAGGGCTCGGTTGCTCATGAACCGTGGTATTTATATTTTAAATTAACTATTCTATACTAGGTTATGGATTTTGGTGTTTCGATCTTTTTTTCCAATATTTAAACAAAGCCTTTGCATATGTAAACATTACTTTAAGGAAAATTAAATTAAAAATTAGCATTTAGTTTTCATGGTAACGAATCTCCCTAACATGCCATAAGAGCTCTGGCAGGAACATGCACTGCTCATCGTGTTCAGGGTTGTTTGTCTTGTGTATTCAAACAGTACTTCTGGGAGTAGAAAGTAAAGCCTTAATTGTTTTTGTTTGGAAACAATGATATGAAATAAAATGCTAAGTCTGTATTCCAAAGTGTTTATGAATTAATAATCAGACTATTTCCTCCAGAAAATTCAATTATTTTTCAGTGGAGTGTCACATACTATGAAGATAATGTTAATGGGTCACAGGACTTTTCATAATTGGATTTCCAGTTTATGATTGAAACTAGTTGTTGTATAATCATGGATTTGTTGATCTTATCTTCTATTACATGCAATACCCAAAGTGAAATCTCTGTCAGCAGGGAAACTGAGGTCTGGAAGAGTACTGAAAATTTATAATCTCCTTAGTCTTCAGGACAAACACGATTGTGAGAGAGAGAAGCTGTTGCTGGCCTTTTTGTGTTGTCCGAGATGCTTTGAGGTTGCTGCCCTGCACCCCCATTCATACTTGTCCTTACCAGCAACTCATTTCATAGAGGTCACTGAGAAACAGTCGGATGGTAACACCTTCGCTCCTGTCAACAAATGGGTTTGCTTTCCTGAGCAAAGTTCCTTGGTGAAGGATGGAAACTAATCTGTAATGATGTATATACAGTTGGGGTTATTTGAGCCAGTGCAACAGAAATAATTTTGCAAAGTGATGTTTAGAATAAAGGTGTGGATCAAACCTACTGTATTTAGCAATGCAACCCTTTCTGGAAAGAACAACTGCTAAACAGTGTATGTTCTACAACAGACTACAATTCTGGGGACCCATTAAGAATCTTTTCATTGTTATATCACTGAAGTATTTGTTTTTAGGTAAGTGCAGTCTAATGTCTTACTGTGGAGCTCGGCCATGATCTATCAGAGCTTTGTCTTTGGGGAGGAAAAATCACAAGGTATTTTATGTACTCAAGTTTTCTTGAAAAGGATGTTTTCTTCCTGTTTCCTTTCAGTCCACCTTTCTTCTCCCTGACAACTACTCTTCTTATTCCTAGTTCTCTCTCTGTTAATACACTGAATTCTTGCAGCTAAGGTGCTGATTTAAACTTATTTACGCAAGTTTGAAAGCCTAGTATAGAATTTTGTTATTCAAAACAGAGGCCAGGACAAGTTGAAGGATAGCAATATTACCATCTAGTCCGTTTACATCTCTTGTATACTTTATAACGTTTTCCTGTATTTGTTTACAAGTTTTTATCATTTCGTGTATATACAGTTCAGGTAATATGCTGTATATTCTAAAGCACCCAAAGCAGATCATCCAGTCAGACCTTTTACTTGCTATACATCTGAAGCTGCTTTATTTTTGCAGGAATGCTTTGCTTATGGTAAAAAGCAAACCTGCTTAGTGTTTCTGTGGCACCTGGAAAGAAGCTGTTCTCTTGAAGCAGTACAGCAAAAACTGAGATTGTTTGCCATGATTTAAATTTGTTGAGAGCAACCTCCCCAAATTCTTATGGGTTAAAAACTAAAAGAACAAATAAACAGGAAAAATATCAGTATACATAGTGCTTTTAAGAACTGTCATATGTACCATTGCTATTTGTTAATGTGTGAATTATGTGTATGCTATACTTCAGACTTTTGATGTACACTGATTTATTTTTTTTTTTAACTTTTATTAGAATACTTAGCTCCTGTAGCTAATTTAGGAACAATACTATAGCTGTGACATATCTCAGGTGTTTATATATATATGTCCTACTGCCTAAGGAAATTGCCATAAGTGGATGCTCATAATAATAAAGAAATTCACAATCCTCCCTCTTCCCTCTTCATCTGAAACTTGTTGGTATGCTATAGGGTGTACATGCCCTGGCTTGGACCTAGCACATAAAATAATGAGAAAAAGAGCAGTACATATCCATGTTAATGTAATAGGAAAAATACACCACTGATGTGTTTCCACCAAGATCCACGGGGTTGGTTAATGTGAAGATTGGTTTTGCAGTATGTCAAAAATGAAAAATGGGAATAAAGATAGACAGAAAAGAGGAGATAATTTTACTTTTTACCCTTTGGGGGAAAAAAAAGCAACAAAAAACAAAACAAAAACTACCCCCTGCCCCCCCCCCCCCCCAAAAAAACCCAAAACAAACAAACAAAACACAGCAAAAAAAACCCCACAACAAAACCCAACAACTACTACAAAAAAAACCCCAACAAACTAATTTTGAGTGTATTGTATTTGGAAAATATTTGTCCACATATAATAGTAACTTGAAGGAGATGTGAATTTCAGGATATAAGGCTTTGGCAGCTTTTCTTCTGCTGTTCCTGTTGTGGTGTTGACTGCACTTTCCTTGTTCTGAGCTTGCCTTTCCACCTTCTCTTCTGTTTTGCAAGCTCATAGTTAATTGCCAACGTTTGCCTGCCACCAGAGCTTTGAACAACCCGTGTATTTAGACTTACTTTGTGTTCAAAAAATCCACCCAGGCTAAAGTATTTTAGGAAATAACAGTGAAGAGAAGCTGAAAGGGCTTAGTAGACACTATTGTTTATTTATAGCATTTTGTTTTATTTTAATGGAAGACAGCCTATTATGTACTAATTATTTTAGAAACTGTGTAAACATAAAAAGAATGAGAGGGAAAGGCTGACAATATTTGGAACATATTTAAGGTTAATTGGATATGTCCTGTGTTGTATTCCAGAATGCCTGTATCCATTCGAAAAACACAAACTAATGTACTCACATATATTTTTAACCTTGATGCTAATTTAATGGATTTTTTTGGTCTGAGAATCATAGCAGGGAGCTATTTGCAATCTGTGTGCAGTTTACTTCCATTTTTGTTAGGCTACACATATAATAAGCTTCTAGATGCCATCTGGTAACCTGTGAGTAGACAGCCCTGGTGGCTGTAAACCAGGGCATACATGCCAAAGCCGTGGTTAGGAGCTTAGACCATGCCAACACCTGTGCAGGAGACTCTTCTTGTTCACCTGTATCAGCTACTCAATGATGCTTTAGTCCATCTTGAATTTTATACCTTTTGAAACAATCCTTTTGTATTTATTGGGAATAAAAAAATATCAAAAAACCCCAACTTACAAATGTCAGGAAAGCTTTTAAATTGGAGATTTGGAGCTATAAATATTGTTCTTAACTTTACAAATCCTGTTTTTAAAAGTAATAAAAATCTTTTTACTAATTGAATTTACTCATCATGAATTTCATGTCAGAGGTAACCGTAATAAGTAATCAGAGGAAATAGGAAAAGAGTCATCTCTCCATTTCTCTTCCCATCCAAACATATTTGAATATCCTTTTAGTGTATCATTGGATTGCTCCAGCTTATATATTAATGTTAGAGCTGAGATTTTATTTTATCAGTGCAATCTTCTTGGTGAGTCTGCATCAACTCTAATTTCACTATTATTTTTAGCTACACAAGTATGTGCCAGTGGTTTTTTATGAAAGAGAGGCTATCTACATGTAGATTATATTGTCTTAACTTACTTCAGCTGCACACCCTATATGTGCAAGGCATTTACAATGAGTGTTAAGGTTTTTGTCTCTGAGTAGCGTCTATACATTTAGCAGCGATTAGTATTAGAGCTCTGCAAAGGTGTTTAGTTATGTGTCACACAAATTAACAGGAGTAGATGCCTAATGCTTTTGAGAATTTAAGTTTATATGCTGTAATTGGATTGAGATTTTTGTCTAACAAATTTTCTAAGCGTGCTAAAGAGAGTTAAACATCCAGCTTCTGTTTAAAGTCAGCTATCTAATATAAAGTTATACTGGGAAGGTTAATTTTCTGGTAATCTAGTATCTTAATAACCAGTTTAAAGAGATCTAATTGCTTGTTGCTACTGACAAAGGTCCAATTTTCCACCTGTATTTTCTTTTCTACCTTCTCCTTTTGGTCCCTTTGCAGAGAAGAATCCATTTTTCTGCAGGTGGCTGTTTTCTGGCAGTTTAGTTAGGTGAGGAGGATCACCGGGAGATCAAAGGAATGCTGTGCTGTGCTGTGCAAGGTCAGGTGAAGCTGCATTAGCATGTGTGAGGGCACAGGATCATTTCTGTGGCTGCTGCTGTTAGATGAGTGTGTTATGGGAAATCTCATTTTCCTTTCCTACCCACTGTATAGGAGGTGACAGTTTCTGGGGGGAATTGGAAGTTTGTGATGATTCTTACAGAATCCTAACAGCCTTTCTACATCAGAGACAGAATTCTGCTGAAGTTGTTGAGGAATTTGTCTGGTCTTATGCAGGTAACACAGTAAGGCATGCCTTCTTTGGGTCTTTCTGGTTTGAGAAAGCTGAAATTTCAGTGTTATGATAAAGACAGGGCCTCTTGGAGGCAAGAAGAATTGGAGAATACATGAAAGCTAGAAAAAAAAATAGAATGAAAAATGCTGGCAAGGATGTGGCAGTTGACTGCAAACTGCAAGTAAACAAAGAATTGAGGCAGTGATACAGATTATAAATGTAAAAAATAGGGGGATAAAAAAATATTGTGATTTAGAATTTCAAAGGACAAACGTAGAGCAAAAAAAGCTACTGTTGAATTTGTATGTGGGAAGGTGTAGTGGCATTTGTGCTGTGAAATCAACAGAGGATGAGAGAGGACTTAGGATACAGGAGGAATATTGACAAAGGAAATCTAATTTGCTTACTGCTATCCACTTGGGCTTACCGTAAAGAGGAATGTGTTAATGTGGCTTGCTCTTCTCAAGCTTTTACTCAAGTCATAGAGAAAGATGACAAGAAGATGGGCACTTATTAAAGCGATTTCATAATTTAAATGGGAATGCAATTCAGATTTAGAATTGGTTAATTGGATTTTTGCCTGGGTTATTATGGTGGGTAAGGGAGAGTCATACCTGCTCAGGCATATTGCAAGAGCACTTAAACATAATTTTAAGACCAGTGAATAAAGGCTCAAGGCAAACTGTGAACCACTGTAGATTCTCAAGAACTGGGAAAGTTACAAGAAAAAGCCTTTGCTAGAGGAGTAGATGGAGGAAACAAAGGTAAGAGTTTAAGGATATTCAAATCAGAACTTGAGAGGGTACTCAAGAAAGCTGGGTGATACACCCTGTTTGCATAATTAGTTTATTTTTCTCTAAACTGATTTTGTATGCTGCTAGGTTCTGTATGTTCTACAGCAGAATTCTCTGGAGTCTCTACTTCTCAGTCTGTTTTGTTTAGGGGTTTTTTTTTGTTTGTTTTGGTTTTTTTTATATTAGTCTCTCTCTCCTTACATCTAGACTGTCTTTTTAGTTTTTCTAAAATTTTGTTTTAGCTAGAGTTTCTCAGGATATGTCCTGTGAATTAGAACAGGCTGGTGCAACATTTTTAATCTTTCTGGGTAGTGTTGGGTTTTATATCTCTCTGTGGTATTGTTTCCTTAAAAGCCTTAGGGCGCAAACTGCGGTCAGTGAATTCTGTAGGGTTTTACCCACTTGTATCTCATACCTGGCTGTACTTCTACTCTGAACCCACAGAGGTATATTAATATATAGCACTATAAAAAAATGATGAAGCTAATGCCCACATTCTTCATACTCATCCGGCTGTAGCTGCTGATGAATGAAATTTGACATCTCCAATAAAAGCTTTGAAACTGTTAAGGCATTGCCCAAGTGTCCAGATTGAGATTGAAATTGCAGGTTTTCTTGGTTCCTGTGGACAAGCAGTTGCAGAGAATTGGTTTCAGATACTCCCTCTGCCTTTGTCAGCATGGATGGAACAGAAATCTGCTGCCCGTGAAAGAGTCTTCTCCACTTTGAAAAGGGAGACCAAAGAAGACAAATAGAATCTAGTGCCGTTTCAAAATTGAGTTGGTTTTGAGGGGCTAATAGTGATAAAAAGCAATATAAACTGTTACTTGCATTCTTACTAAGGATACATATATCCTTTTTGAATCCAAAAGAAGAACAGATCTATTGGGAAAACCATAGCTGTTTTTCAGAGTAAAACTCATTTTAGGTCCCCATGCCATCTGTCCTAACGCACATAAACAAATTGCCTTTCTACTGAGAGTACACAGACTAGGATTCAAGAATTGAATCAAGTCTTGCAGGTTCTGATAACCCACAAGAAAGCTCAGTCTTTCAATTTTGTAACATAGGAGTCAGGTGGTAAAAAACTAATTCCATTCTTTCATCTCTTTCTGTACTAAGAAATTGCCTTGGTGAAATTGTGCCCGCAATCTGTAGAAACTTCAAAAATTAACTAAGGTGTAAAAAGTGACTCAGGAGATAGCACTAGAATAATACAGAGAAGTAAAAAGTGTATATGATTAATACAAATTATTCTTTGGTTGTAGAAGATAGATTCACCCACCTTAAGCAATTGTACAAAATCACCATAAATAATGTTGGTTTATATGGTAAAGTCTGATGTGAAGACTTAAAACCATCAAATGATTTCAGAGATAGTGTTTTTTTCTCATAAGCTGTTTTGTTTTTTATATGTGACTTGTAAAAAAAAAAATCTAAAAAATCTGATTAGGGTTCGATTAATAAAATTAACTGATGACACACTGGAGAAGTCTTGTTTCATAAATGAAATACGGTAAATGAGGTAGGGGAAGTCTGGATCACTTGGTAAACTAAATAGAAATCAACTTTTTTTACTACATTGTCTGTTAAAGTTCATTGAATCATAGAATAATGGGGGTTGGAAGGAACCTTTAAAGGTCAACTAGTCCAACTCCCCCTGCGGTGAGCAGGGACATCTGCAACTGGGGCAGGTTTAATTAAGAAGTTCTTAATAATCAACCGTGACAAAGAGAACAAAGTGTATTCTTAGATAGGACTGTTTACTTAGCAGACAAATGTAGAACAGGATTTAGTAGATGGAAATTGAATCTAAGGATGTTCTGGGTAAGAAATAGCGTTGCTTTTTAACAGAGACTATAGTTAGGTGTTTTACAGATGTACTGGCAGTTACAGTAAATTCTTCAGTCTTGAAAAACCTGACCATTTCTAAATAATGGCTTTCTTTGTAAGCTACATCTAGCTTAGAAATTAATTCAAGAAGTGCAATGGCCTGGGTTTTATGTAGTCCAAGATCAAATACATGTTTGTGAAGTCAGCCTGACAGTGTCTCACACAGATATCCTGTAGTATCCACCTCCTGCAGGCCTGAAAATATTGATGCTGAGTTAGTGACAGATAATCAGCATTACTCTGCTGTAATGTAGCATACTGATATATTACTTATTACTATCAACTATAGTAATCAATTAATTAGCTTTTTATTCTAAAGAATCCATTATTGTCCAGTATTGGCAGCTTGAGTGCTTTGTACCTGCATGTTGAAGGACTCTCACAGCTTCGTTTTCATTATTTATCATTATGTGGAGCTTGGAATAACGGTTACTACCTGTCCTGAGACTGCATGATTAAATGCAAAAGGGAGTAATACAGCCAGCACCTATAAAGGATAATTGCAAATAAATCAATAACTAATGGTCCCTGAATGTGTTTACTAGTTCACTGTAATGATATATGGACCTTTGTAAACCCTATGTGCCTTATGACAGTTACTGAGGTGGTTACAATATGTACTTTGGTTGTGAAAAATTAGGGTACACTAGATACTGAGAATATAAATGTGATTTTGGAGGTTCATGACAATGCCTTAGAAGTGGAGTATTAATTTGAGGAAAACCAGAACTAATTTGCTAATATTTGGGAAGCTAATGAAAGAATGGCAAAATTTAAAACTTACTTGGCATCAGTATTTGGACAGTGGTGGGAGAATCTTTAGGAGAAGTGCTACAAGTGCAAGATAGGATTGTGTCAAACTAAGTCATCCAAAAAATACTAGAATTTTTCCACATTTCTTTACAGTGCATGTGTTAGAGATAAAATTAAAAGGAATTCCTAAGAGCTGTGGTTCAGAACATCTGTAAATGTGTGATCTTGTTTTAGCTTCGAAGGAATTTTGTCCTCTGTTCCAGAACTGCTGTTGCCATGAAGTTTTACCCTTGCAATCATGTGATGATTGGGGGGTGGGGGGGTTGCTGGCACTTTATAATTTTATTTTTCTCTTCTTTTGCACAGTAGTTAGAATTCTGGTACTCTAATGTGTAATTGCTGTTGCTTAGCTTAAGTAGATGATCTGTCTAAAAAGTCTCAAAAATTGCTGGTAACCATGGGAAAACTGCATGTAAAATAGAAGAATGTAGCAATTTTTGCACAGGTTGGAGTTTCATGGCAAATCTGTCCAGTAACTTATGTGCTAAGAGAATTGTTTTGATGAAGCTCTTATCATTATTTCAGAACTCTCAGGATTGTGATTTTGCTGTCTTGATCAATAGGTACATACCACAAGTGTGGGAGGATTGAATTAGTGAAGAAACACTTGGCAGTATTTTGTAGCATCAAAACATTTTGATAACTGATAAACATGTTCTTTTTAATTATGATCTTTTTGACTAAACTTCATAATGACTTAAGCTGTCATGTAAAAAGGTAATTTGGCAGAATATGAACCCCTTTGCGTTCCAGCTTGTCCTCAGAGGGGCTTGGGGTGGCTAGGTTTAGATTCTGAGGGATGTCCCATTTGACCCTATTAGTCCAGTCGTGCTCAATACATTTGAATCTTCCCTGACTTGTCCACAATGATGTCTTGCCTAAGATTCCCCCTTTCTTAAGCCATTTTTATACTATTTTTTATCTTTGAGGTGAAGCTTCAGTGACCCTAGTCATAAATACCTTTATTATGATTGATGTAAAATTTTTTCACTATGCTTTTAAATATATATAGCTGAAGAAAATTCAGTCAGGGGTGGTTGCACTTTGGAGGTGGGTAGCCTTTGGGATGGAGGTATGTTTTGGTATTATAATGACGTTCTAATGAGCAAAGTTTGCACAAAGGACAGCACTTTGTCAGAAAATGACAGACTGTTGGCCCAGGGTAGCAAATGGGCAGCTTGTCAGTTCTGTGGTACCATCAAGTTCCCATCTCTGCTGTGATCTCACGGGGCCTGGCTGAGGAGTCTTCACTCCACTCCACCCCCAGTGCTGTTTGCAGGCAGTGTTGTCCAGGGAACCACCAGGGGATGGATTCCTTGCATACCACTTGCACCTGGGATCTTCTTTCATATTATACTTTTTCTTAATGTGTGAACAATGCTGTACCTTTAATATGGTTTTAATTTCTAAGTCACCTCCAGTAATTATTCCACACAAGCATGTGGTGGGAAAATACTCTAAATTAATTTTCATAATTATAAATATTTGACATACCAGTCTGAAGCGTGACAAGGCCTGTGTGAGCAGGAGTCTCTTTGTTTTCTATTTCTTTTAATCAGTGCTTATGTCAAGTAGCAATATAATTTTTCAAAGAATTATTGCTTTAGGTTTTCCAGTTTGAAGAAAAACAACATCCACTACATGCAATAATACTGAAAACTGTTAACTTCAGATTTTTCCTCTTACCTCAGGTCTTGCATACTGGTTTTCTTTTTGATATATGGACATAATAGGCACATGCATGTACAAAAATTATATTCTATATATACAGTCTTTATATAGTTATTATATAATTAAAGCGTTGTATGTTTAGTATAGTTCAGTGCTTTAGTCCTACTCTAACAACAAATAAGTCTATTTCTATAAACAGCATCCCAAAATATTTTAGTGTGGTCTTCCTATGTCTAAAGAACCAACATTTGCCTCTGTAGATCTCCCTGTCTAGGGTGCAGTTCCAGAATTCTTTTTCTAATCTGCTTTGAGATTCTGGAGATGTGGAGGTAGATTTTATAGCACCAGGTGTTCAGAGGCCCTCCTCACTGGGGAGAACTCAAAGCAGTCTGATTTCTACATGGCCTGGTGGTGACACCTAGGACAGGATAATTGGGAACAAAATATTTCCCCAATTTGGGGTATGTCAGAAAACTGAAATAACTTGACAGCTATCATATAATCAGCATTACCTCTTTAACATGTCCAGTTGAATTATATGACGTGCAGCATGTGCTGCTGTAATTTAAAATATTGCTGAAGTTTAATTGCAATGTAATAAAAATTTAAAGCTACAAAATAAAATTATAATTGGAAGAAGTTTTTGTATTTTATTGCACTGTTGTTTATTTTAACATTGATCATAAATTTAGTAGCTTTTTCAAGCACAGGCCTTTTAAAGGAAGGGATAGGGAACATCTTTGTAAATAGCACATGGTAAAGAGGACAAATTTACACTTGTGACTTAAACTGCTCTGAAAATCCAGGCAACCAAATGCATGCCTTGCATCATCATAATTTATTGCAGTATTTTCATTAAAGCTAATTTATTTATCCTTGGCAAAAGATCAAACTGAGATTTGTAAATGTTTTCACTTGTTTATGCAAGGTGATGTGTTATATGTAGTTGTGCCGTACATCTATACGGTATGAACATAGATATTGTTTTGTGCTTCATAAAGATTGATTATCTGGCTGATAGATAATACTATTTTGAAAAACAAGAGCATGTTCTATTATGGTTTGGTGATGGTTTGTTGACAAGAATTGGGTCAACTCACTCAGAATGGCTACCAGTAAAATAGTAATGAATCTGTTCTTTCACATGTGATTTTTACATTCATCCTATTAAGGGTAATCAGAAGTAGATATTTAAAATCCAAGCATATCAGTACCGGTATCTTGGAGCTGTAATATTGAATTGCATCATTTTAAATTAAGAAATTAATTTTAATTGCATGTATTAAGTTAAATTCCCACCATCAAGGAGTAGTAAATTAGAAACTGAATGATCATTATATCATTTTATTGAGACTGTAGTTCACCATTCTTAGTACATCCACGTACTGGAGTAACTTTGCTGTGACTCCTCACACACCTTATTGTCTCAGCAGAGACCGTTGGTCATGCTATTACAGACTAGATTAATCAAAAGAAGGGGCTAAAAATACATTTGACAAGGTAGAATTGATGGGAGAAGCTGCATGTAGCATTTCTGCACAGCACAGATATAGTTTCTAAGAACAGATCTTTAGTGAAGAGTTTGTTTTGAGAACTGTTTTTTCTCTGAAAAAATAACCTGTTCATCTTTATAAAGCTTAAGTATTTGTTTTCCATTCAGTGTGATGCCAGAACTCACGGTTCTAGGGTCAATCTTGAGCAAGCTCTAGGAGCCATTTTTTGGTTCTTAGCTCTTGGTCCTCAGATTCCAAGCTCTCAGTACTCCAAGGAAGCATGCAACTCATTGGGCATTTGTCTCTTAAGTGTACAAATTACATTAGTCCCCACATTTGATGGACGTCATTACCCTTACCAGCATCATCCACGATCATATCGGTGTAAAATAAGAAATGTGACATACTTGTATATTTGCTAAGAAGTTTAAGTTATAGCAGAATCTAAAATGTTGCAGTTGCTTTATTTCCATAGGATTGGTCAATATGTTTTGTGTAGTGTGATTTTATTTTTTTTTTCCTTTTATACTGTTACTTTCTGAAATAGGGGCAATAAAAGTTAAACAAGCTGTAGTGCTAAAAATTGGAATAAAGTTATTGCAATTCTGTGATGAATCCTTTTATAACCTAGCTTCCTCTTATTCTTCAAATCTCTCAGTTTATTAATCGCTGAAAAAAATGTTTTTAATAGCCACAGTAAAAGAAACAAAACACTAGTGAAGTGTAGTGGCTTTTGATCTTCAAGTTTATCCTTTTTATAGTAGAAAATAATTTCTGTAAACTTATCAATAAGTGCTAATAAGAGCACATCCCAAGCGACTGGGTATAGCTATACATTTATAGTAGTAGTGCTTTCTAGTTTCTTTATTGTAGGAAGACTTGATTTGGCAGATCCTTAAAATTGATGTTGTAGGGAGCAGTTGCAATTTAAATTTACTATTAGCACCAGTTCACAAACTGTCTCCAGAGCTGCATCAATACACTAGCCCTGAACATTAAGACAGAAAGGTTTTACTATTGCTTCTTTAATTAATCTGATTTTTACTGCCTATTACATATTATCTTCAAAATAAATTAATTTTTAAAAAGGAAAAATTGTCAGGGTTGTAAACTGTGTAAAGAGGATTTATGTGGCCACAACCTTTGTTAGGTGATTTTTTTATGGGTGGGTTTTTTTTTTTTATTAGCAAGACAAGCAGGACATAGTATGCAATGAAAGTTTTACTATGCAGCCCTGCTATTGCTTTCAACTTCCTTTCCTTACATTTCAGATGCTTGTAAAAAAGCTGCGGTCATGATTAAAATAGTAAAATAAAGTGCAAATGTGTTGTAGTACAGATACTATAAATGCTGGAACATTTTGAACTAGAGTTGTTCCAGTATAGAGAATCATACAACACTGGCTACTGAATATTTTGCTGATGGTATTCTGTTCAGTGGGTGCACTAAATATTTTTATTACTGTTCTTTGTAGCCTGCTAGAAAAAGAATACCTTATTCCTTCAATTACAGAAAACATCAAAAAGAAGGTAAAAATAATGCTTTACTTGGCTACTACATTTTATATTAATTTTCTGTCACTCTTGCAGCAAAACACTTAATATTAATTCAGTAGTTTCCTGCTTAGTAGTGTGTTCCTTTGCAGCCACCTATCTCCACTGCACCATGACCAAGCTACTTGAAGAACACAGAGTAAAAGCATCAGGATTTTCATTATGGGAAAAAGGGAGGCAGGAACAGATTTTAATCTCTTAATTTGAACCTTAAAATAATTGAAAGTACTGTTTTATGTCATCTTAGTAGTGGTCGTTACACCTTTCTTCGCATTATCTGATCTTTATAAAAATGGAAAATCGAGCAAAAGTAAAATGGAGTTTGAAAATCTCATACTGCAGGTTGCTTATTTAAATGTTTTTGCTTATTTGACATACTTTTTGATAGTTTGACTGTTTCATTCTTTGTGAGCAATTGTAACCAAAATGATGTTAATTCTTATTTACGTGTTTGTATTTTTAAAATGTCTTCTATTTATTTCCACTGTTTGAATGTATAGGTTCTTAGTAATCACTAGGTTGTTTTGAAAGATGCAAAAGTTTGGACAAAAACTGTGATCCGTTGTAAAACTGAAGTCTTATTGTGAAAGCTGTGCAAATATACAGAGGTGGAGTAGGACTACTGATTTCCATGGGGATGCTTCAACATTGAAGAACTAAAATATGGAAGTTTCAATATAATGAAAACAGTTTAAATAAACAGGGAAAAAAACCCCAAATATATACTCCATAATATAAGCATAACACAATTTTCATGAAGAATAAACATCTCTTTAACTTTGAGTAAAAGATAATTTCAGTGGTATAAGTGTAACTATTAGTGATTACTGCAGTACTTTTCCAACTACAGAAAAGCAGCAATAATCTTGGTTTGGTTGTTTTTTTTTTTCTTTTTTTGGGGGGTGAGAATTGAAAGTAGAACATTTCCTTGAAAATCTTGAGTGAAACAAGTCAAAATATGTTGCTGAATCTTGGACATAGACTTGAAGAATTTTATTTTCATGACTTTTCTCATTTCTGAGCAAAATATATAGTATTTGCTTTTTAAATTGAATGTCATGTGTAACTATGCTTGTGCATGTCTTGACTGCAGTCTTAGAATGACCTTGATAATTTTCAGATTAAAGATACTGATTATGATAGTTATCAATTTTTGGGAAAAAAAAAAAAAACCCACTCAGATTGCTGCTCCTCCTCCTCTGTCACCGAAGAACTTTGAATCATTGAATTACTGTCTGCCGATCTTTGCCTCAGCTAAGCTTCTATTTTCTTTTAGAAGTAATAAGACTTGATCTTGCTCATAATTGTGTAGTGCAGCTGCTTCTGTTCAATCTGAGTAAGGAGAAACTCAGCACAATGTGCAATAATGATATAGGCAAGGCCAAGCTCTGATTTATAGGAACTGATTTGGATGTTTTCTGCTTTGTATTAAACTATGCACATTTTTCTCACCTGTAGGATGATTTAAATCAGTTCCACTTATCTATTCATTGCCCTCTGTATGTTTTGACAAAGGAGTTTCTTGCATCTTCCTCAAACAAAACGAATGCTTTAGATTTGTTCTGAAGAGCCCTGGAAAAAGGCAGTCTTACTATAAAAATTTAGGACAGAAAAGAAAGAATTTTTTTTTTAAAGCGCTTTAAGGGTAAATTGTCTTAATTGAATAACAATTTTCATCAAGATTTGTATCCTATTAGGGAGGACTCTGAAGATATGAGTTTGGCTTACAAGCTTTCCTAGAGAATTTCAGCTTGATCTGCAGTAAATCACTACATCCTGATATGGTTCAGGCTCTTAACTTAAAACAAATAAAAAGCAACCCAAAACAAACAAAAGGAACCCAGAACAAAACCCTGGGTAAGTTATTCCTCTGCTGTTGGTTTGGTATTTTACTTTTTTTTTTTTATGTGAACCTGTGAGGTCTTGGGGCAGGGAATGCTTTTACAAGTTCATGCAATGGTGATTTCTGGGAGGGTGTCTAGGAAAACCATAAGAATCAGTAACAGAGATACTTCAGTTGCATGGGGATGTAGATGGGTTTGTGGTATTAACTTTGCCAAGGATCTAGTATTGGGATCTCTTCCCTGTGCATATAGAACACATGAAGATAATGAGGCTTACTCCTTTCTGGTATTTTTGAGAGTTATAGAAATGCTTATGTAAATGGGCGAAGAGTCATGGCTAACTTTTCATGAGTGACTGACAGCCTGTTAGAACTGTAACTTTAGACAATGGTGATAGTGTGGGTTTGAAATGACAGCTTGGGCAGACACTGCACCATTTGCTTTTGCCATTGTCAGTGACAGGACACGCATTCAGAATTGTTGCAGTTCACAGAGAATCTTTCTAGGACACTATTTTGAATGTAATGTTCCTTGCCTTTGATGATAAAGTAATAGGATGTTTAATTTCCCAGGCAGGAAATGCATTACGTTCTCTTTTAGACTGATGTGAGAGGAAAGCTTAATAGCTTTTTGTGTTGATCATAGTACCAGTGTCTAATACATTGCAGATACAAGAATGAAGAAAAATATACTATATTGCTTTGACTCCTGAGCACTCGGTACATGTCCATCCTGAATTTGGCACGCATGTCACCATTGCTGATACTGAAGCAGCATAAGGTTTTGCAGTCCATGTTTGTAATAAATATGTTTTACAAAGCCTTATAATGCAAGATTTCAACTTATGTAATGGATTCTTTGTTACCCTTAGAACTTGGCAATTGAAGATAATAGTATAAGGATTAAATAATGGCACTTCATTGCCAAAATTTGTTGGGGTAAGGGCAGCTATCTTCATATTAGTTCATATTAGCATTCCTGAGCATTTTAATTGTAGGAAGCTTTTAGGATAAAGCTTTCACATTTATCTCACAGTGATAAATATCTGTATCTGGTAAAAAATAAATCTCTATTGACCTTTGAAGTTTCATAGGTAGCTTGTCTGTGTTACTTTTGAGGAGCTCAGAACCTACATACTGGGCTATGCCTCACATATATTGAAGTTCTGATAAAGCTTTGATAAATCAATACTGTAATAATATATTTTGGAAATACTGTGAGAGAACACCTTAAGCTGGTATTGCTTCTAAACTCCTTGGTAGCTTTTTCAGGCAGGAAATAACTTGGCAACAGACTTGATATGTTTAAAATGTGGCTTCCACCTGGTGTATACTGGGGAGCTACTGAAATCAACCATTTCACCTGGCCATGGCAAGTGACATTACTGTTCATGCCATTCAGACCCTGAAGGATATTAACCATCAGTATGAATTATCTCAACAGTTAAGGCTGAGTCTCACATTCTAGCAAAATAAAGGATTATCACAGCCCAGGAGGTGAAAAGCTACAATTTCAGAAATACTTCAGATATTCAGTAAGGAGTGATAGAAATACTAGTATTTTTAATACTATCCTATTCTTTTTACTATATTTGTGAATTCTATAGCAGTTACAGCAGTATCTCCTGAAGTAGTACCTGGTTGGTTGGTTGGTTGTGGTTTGGTTTGGTTTTTTTCCGCTGAAAAATGTAAGACTTCCATTCATTTCTATTCTGAACAGTTAGGCTTTCCTAGACTTGTTTCACTCAGAAATGAGTATGTCTGGTTATATCTAGTAATTGCTTTTATTCCAGAAAGAGACCAAGGCACAGTTTGCAGAAAGTATGTTGATTATGTGCTTTTTTTAATGTTATAATTCTAGTTGTACAAATTTGTAAAGGTCAAACTTTGTAAGACAAGGAGCACATAAAGCTTCTAAGATTTGCATGAAGGCAGTGACTAAATTTTATTTACCCTCTTTGCTCTTTAGTCTGTGTCTAACAAATATTGCAGGGTCCTTTTAATCACTCCTAAATCTGGAAAATATATGTGTGGTTTTTTTCTTGAAACAGGCTTCAGAGAACTGCAGAAATATTATGGTGGAAAGTCAATCAGAACTTTTTTCTGTAAAAATGTGTAACTTTAGCCACAAACATACTGTGATTCCTTCCTTGAATAACAGTGCAACATTAAAATAAATACGCATATAACAAATGAGTTAAGATCATTTCCTAGTTCTGAATGTTTCTGATTTTGTTTAGTTTTCTTTCCCACATAGTTAACCTTTCTCTCCAAAACAGCTCTTATCTACGAGACAAGAAGAATTTTTAATTCTGTTAACAACTGTCTTCCATAAGTTTCAAATATAATTTTAAGAATTTAGGTGTTCCTTTGAGGTTGACTTTCTTTCTAGGCTCCTCTGTGCTTCCTAGTATACCTTAAGTCCACATCAGCAAGTGAAAATATAGGTAACTATTTAGACAGACAGTTAATCTACATGAAATGGCTAGTTCAAGGCATAGATGTTTAGTTTTCACTCTAGTACAACATGTAGGCATCTTGCTAATATTTGAGTTCAGACAACAAAGCGCTACTTTGATCATATGCTCTCCGTGATTCACAGATTCTGCCAGGCAGAGAAGAAAGATAAGACTACTATCCTATGTCAGTCACCATTCTAAGTATCTGCCATTCCATAGAAATAGTCTTGTGTTCTGGGAATGTGATTTCTAAGCATTATTAAGGCACTTTGAAGATAAAACTTTGCAGAGCTATAAAAGCTTACAAAATAAATGCATAAGACAATAATATTTAAAAGCTTTACTGCAAAGAAAACTCTGTATGTAGCTTCAAAGAGGAGCCATAAATACAGTTTAGCAGTGAACATCTACAGCTTCCATCAGTCCCAAACTTTGTTAAAATCAAGCACAAAAGTAAATAAATCAAGCAGTAGATTTTGGAGCGGTTTGTTAGGCTACGTATATGATTGAAGTCACAGCCCATTGAAGAACATCTTCCAGGTCTTGGGTCCCTAACAGATATGCTTGCACTGATCATTAAGTCATTAGCTTAATTACTTTCATAATAATTTTAAAAGTTTGACTTGGCTTAATAGCATGCATACAAAACATGCAGTGTAGAATGCTTCTGAGATGGGAGACAGTTACATTCTTTTGATGGTCTGTAGGTCTGAAATTTGCTATACACTCATTTCTATAAATTACCAGGTTGGCTGCCATCAAGTTAAATGCAAACAAATTCTAAAACAAGTTAGTGGTTATCCCTGCTGTGTGTGTACATTTTCAGATTAAAATACATTGATTTTATTCCATTTTTAATCTCAGTGGTTGATGGGCATTTTAAAGAATAGAGTGATTTCAGTCTTTCCTTTAAAGCTTCTCACCGCAGGAGGTCCCGACAATGTTGCAAACACAAATGAGAGGCTAAGTCTTTAGAAAACAGCATAGTCTCTGTAAGTGGTCTTGTAATGACTAGCGTAGTCCTTAAAATATATTGTGCATAGTTACCCTCCTTAGAGTCTTTCATGATGATCCATTTTTAATAAAGCCTTTTAGCTTGGTTAATTAGAGTTAATAAGTCTCCTAGTCTGCTGACTAATCTTAAGAAACATTTTACACCACACTGAAAATTATGCTGCAAGATTAACTAGATGTATATCATGAAATGCCCTGGGCTGGAAGGGACCTCCAAAGGTCATCTGGTCCAAACCCCCTGCAGTGAGCGGGAACATCCTCAATTACATCATGATGCTCAGAGCCTCGTAAAGCCTGATCTTGTATGTCCCCAGGGATCATGGGGCTTCCACCAGCTCCCTGGGTGACCTGTTCCAGTGTTCCACTGCCTGCACAGTAAAGAACTTCTTCCTAATATCCGTATATGTATTTTGACTTTTTATCAGCATTATACTTGCATGTCTTTTGAAGAATATAGAAGTCAGAGCTCACCTTCATGAAAAAATGGTGGTAGAAAAAAATAATAGGCCATGGAAAATAGCCCATACCAGTAATCTCCGAGGGAGGCTGATATAAACCTTCATTCCCAGCTCTAGTCCAGTGTTCTGTGTCAGTAGTATGCTATTTCTCCTAGTTACTTTTTTCCTTGGGGTTTCTCTGCAACCACTGAAGATTTTATATCTACGGTTCAGCCCCATGTTGTGATGATACAGCTTCATGTCACTGCCTGGCATACCTGGAAATATTCCCATTCTTGTCCTCAGCTTCTGGAGTCTCAGGGTTGAAGTAGATCATTGTTAATCCATCTAAAACTGGTACCTTCTACCTCATTATGCTAATGTCTTTCATGCTTGGAACTTACAGAAGTTTTTTTTCAGCTTTCCTAAGAATATCACTGGATCAGACTGTAAAACCAGCACAGACTCTCAGATAAGTACTACGTGATCCTTCCCTTTTTGGGATATGTCAGCTGTGCACAGCTAAGACCAAATGCACTGTATAGTTGTGGCATCAGACGGCGAACTGCTGATCAGACTGTACAGTGACCTGTGATTTGTCAGAGACTCTGTGTCCAATACTAAAAATACATGCATTTAATTATATCAGTTCACCTTTATCACTCAGTTCCATAGTAACAGATTTTTCTTCCAGAGAATTATTTCATTATTTTAAAACACATGGCTAAACGTTAATAACTTATTGCTCAAATGGAACTAATATGTCATATGCAGATACAAAAAAAACACCCAACTATATTCTGTATGAAGTAGTAATATCAATTCAGCAGAGCTGATATTTCTTTTTTTTCTCATAACTCATAAGTTTTGCATATCACTATATGGCATTTACCTACCTTAAAACCTGGACAGTTATTTTGAGATTATTTTAAATAAATACAGATGATGATGTCCAAATAGCTATCTGAAACTACTCTGGAGTCTTTGACTTGGATATATCAGTATGATAGTTGTTCTTTAATTCAGGGCCAGTTTCTTTATGCCGAATAATTTCCCAGTTCCCCATTTGGGAAAGCTAATGTGTTTAGTTCCTTTTACCCAGATTCCTTCTTGTGCTGCAACCCCTTCTGCCCCTTACCTGGCAAGGCCAGTCCTGGCTCCAGGAAATTAGTATTCCTTCTGGTGAAGAGCCTGAAAACTCAAGTGTGCTGGGGTCAGACTCAGGGTCAGTTTGAGAAGGTTCATTGTAGAAGCCTGAGTCCCCTCTGTTTGACAGTGTGCATGCTGAATATCAAATCTACAGTAAGTGTCTTGATTAATAGCAGCAACATCTCTGTTGTGTCCAAGGGACCAGGTTTTCTGCTTCTAAACTAGTGCAGTCCAGCAATAATTCAGTAGTTCTTAGCCCTTCAGGTTAACTACTGGAGCTGAAGTAAACTGAGCTAACAGCTCAGGATTTCTTAGTATTCTGTTAGTGTTCAGTCTTTCTGTATTCTCCTGTCTTCTCAGTGTACATTTCTGGAGGATCTGGACCTTTTTCAGAATCCAGTCCTGCAGTAGATCTTAAGCACATCATCCATGAATCTTTGCTGAACAATCCACATCAATCAGCTTCCGTTTTTGCTTTCTATTATTCAATGATAAGAATATTTTTCTTGATGTTTGTCACTTCTACCAAATGAGAGAAGCCTGTATAACATGCTCTTCAGATGGCCTGTTCCATGTAGATAATGTTGTCTTCAGGATCCATTTGAAATTCGTGTGTAATGCATAATTAGTTTAATCTGAATTACAAAAATATCTTTCCTGTTTGTCGTTGAAGCAACAGACTTCCAAGACTGGGACCTCCTGAATGTTAGGCCTTAGTCTTTTTATGATGGCTGAACAAGAGCCTTGAAGAAAGGACTTTGTTTCAGGTCTGTAACTAAATTTTACAGAGGTGCAGATTCAAGGCAGATGTTGTCTCCCTGGGTAACTGTTTTGGAGAGGCTGTTGAAAAGCTGCTTGCTGGTGTAGTCAATGTTGTTGAGCAGCAGCTGACTTGAAAAAATAACTCCTCTGACCTGCAGCCTGGAGTTCCTGTTGCCTCTTCAACAAGTGTTACGGCATTGGTGAATTTTATTTGGGATAATATGGCATGTGTGAACCTGGTCCTTCAGCCTTTACACAAGTAGAGAAAAGGATCTTATCCCAAGTAATGGAGACCTTTGGGAAATACTACCTGGAGTTACTCCCAGTCTCAATCTACATATATGGATGAGGTCAAAGGAGGAAAAGGTTATTTACCCATAGGTGCTCTTTTCGCACTGTATTGTTTATAAGTGCATATACAACCCTCCTCCCTTTGTATGATTTTTCCATTTATAACCATAGTGGAAACTATTTATTTAGCTGATAAATCACTAATTACACTACAGACCATGCTGTGTTGTGCTTAGAAGTAAGACTAAACTTAATTCTTTTCATTGCCAGTATCAGAGGTGTGCATAAGAAAAATAGAGAAGGAAATAAAATATAAATGGAGTAATTTGGATCATGAGAATAGTTCTTTCATTCCAAATTGAATGAGCTTTCCAGCTGCCAGTTGATGAAACTGAATGGTTGCTAGAACATCTTTTAATCATGAGACAGCCCATTGCAAAGTAGATCATTACATCTTAAAGTGGTAGTTTTAACTTACTGTTAAACAATTTGAAACCACTTTTTTATTTTATTTTTCTGTTTTATTAATTTATCTGAATTTTGACTTTAACTTTTGACTATCTTCCACAAAATACTTACTAAAAGCAGTGATTGCCCAAAATTTAATATAGGGGATTTTATACTAATGATTTAACAGCTTTTTAAACATTGTATCTTCTTCCTGTACCAGGTACATAAATGGCATTAACAACAAAAGTATCACATATACCCACCTTGTTACAAAAACTTTGTCATGAGTATAAATGGCAGCAGAATTTTATTTCCCTTTTTTTCACTCTATCTCACCATATCCGTAGTGCAGATTTACTTGAAGAGTTACTTCTTTCCTATTGCTGTTGAATTACATAAGTGGGGGTTTTTTTTCTGTGTTGGGTGAAGGGTTTTGCTGGTTGAAATGGTGAATTTTTATTTGGTTGCAGATAATGATTAATACTGATGATTGATATAACTATCCAGAAATCAACTCATAGGAATATAATTTTAAAAGAACAAATAAATACATTTCATAGTAGTCAGTTGTTCACTGCAGACCCCAGTCTTCCAGCTATGCCTTCACTCTGCTTTAACAATATGTATCAAAATTAATAAAAGCAGGACAGCAGTGATTTAAAAAATGGATGAAAATTAAACAGCAGAGAAAAATAGAGTGGAAAAATAGGACAAAATTGTGTTTTCAAAATAATAACATATTAAACAGTACATCATATGAACTTATGCAGCATTTCTGAGAATTAGTAATTTGGGTTTTCTCTCAAGGATTCAGAGTTCCCTGCTGATGCTCAAGTGAGCCCATACCTTGTATGTGCCAAAGAATATACTCAACCCCTGAAATCTGAGGAGTATAAACTGAGCAACATTTTAAAAGTGCATGACTTCTCAGTGAGCTAGTAGGAACCATTAACAGTACATTAATTTTATTGTTATATATACATTGAGCTTTATTTTTCAACAAGTCATTGAGAAGCATTTGCTTTAAGTCAATTTCTGAAACGCTACTGGCAGCAGACAGACAGGGACATTCTCTCTGAAGAATCTGAAAGTGGAAAAAATGATCACAAAATGTAGTGGGAGCATCAATGCAGTAAAACACCTGAGCAGAACTGTTTACAGATTATGAGATTCATCTTTTATGTAAGAAGAGTGGGATTTGGTTAGAAGATACAAAAGTGGGAACTAGAGATGACTATAAATTCAGGTTCCAGGAAACTGAATTATAATGCTGAATATTTTTGCAACTTGTATTTGATTGCAGTTTATTCCCTTGGGTCAAAAATCAGAAGAGTTTAAATTTAGATTAGCTTGAGCGTGCAAATAGTCTGTAAGCAATGACATTTCAGGGCTTGCTTGCTGCAGCTGAGGAAGAATAAGCATAAAAATACATTTTAAAAAAATTAGAGTTAGTAGCAAAGTGCAGACAATTCTGACACATTGTTTGGGTATAAATATATTTTTAAATTAATTTTAAAAATAATAAATAATTCTGTTATTCAAATACCCTTTTTATGTAGCTTGATGTTCTTGCTGCACACAGACTGCTGAAAGTATTTCTCTAAAGAAAATCTGTATTCCTACGCTTAATTTTAGAAGCTTAATTTCTGGTTGCGACCAAGAAACATAATTCAAGGTAGTTATGTTTTAAAAGTCAAAAAACCTGGGCAATGTAATTCTCATGCAGATGAAGAGTTTGACAATTGACTGGCTTGTTAAAAAAGAAAAATCAGTGTTGTGAAGAAATAGAGCAGTGCACCACAGAAACAGAATACAAAACTGGAGCCAAGGAAGGCAGGGGCACATATGAGAACATGGTGATGTGAGTGTAAGGTAAACCTTGTCTGTGGAAATAGAAACAACATTTACACATTTAATAATTACAGTGCAAAGGACACCGATGCTTTCTTTAGGTGGCTGCCTGTATTTTGTAATGAATGTCCACTGCACTGAGTTTTAGCCTGCCTGGACAGGCTTCTGCTGAGTCTCTCAGATGCTCAGTTCTCTTTTTCTGTCTGGGTAATCCCTAACCCCTATTCATAAGGTACTACTCTGAAAAATTTTCACCTGTATTGTATAGTCATATTGGTCCAATTTGGAGAGAAAGCTTGCAACTGGGGTCTCTGTGCTGCTACCCTGAGGAGCCTGTAGTAAATCCACACAAAATATTAATGGGTTTTATTGGGCTTGAACACTACGTTCAAGTCATTTACATGTTAATGTTTGCCTCTTTAAGTCTGCTTTTACCTGTAGGAGGAAGCCAGGTTTGAGTTGCATATTACTTTCCTATGTTTTTGCATCCTACTTGAGGATGTTAAAATACATAATTAAAAATAGTAAAAGCTCATGGACTAGTTAAGAAATGATACCTCTACTTTAATTTTCCAGTTATCTTCTACTTGAACAATAACAGATAAATATCATACATGTTCACATAAAACTATTTCTTATATTCCTTCTTTGTTCAATTATGTTTCTATATCTTGCTGAAAGTGTTACTCTAGATCCTTATAAATGGTGCTTCTAGCTATTGCTAGAAGGAATATTCTCATGTACAGGGGAACTCTAAGTATTTTCTACAGTTAATAACTGGATATCACACCTCAAGTATACAATGCCACTTGAGAAAGCAATTTACTGAAATAAAAATAAATTGGACATCTTTAAACTTATTTGGAAACCCTTTAGAACTTGCTTGGAGAAACAGCATCTAAACTTAAAAAAAAAAAAAAAAAAAACCAACCCAAAACAGTGAGGATGTGTATTTAATTTCATATACTGGCAATATGATGTTGACTTTCATGTAAGGAATATGATTTAAAGTGAGAGCCTGGAACAGTGTTCTAAAATTAACTGAAATGCTTACTTAAAGAAAAAAAAAAAAAGTGAAAATATAAAAGCATATAAAGAACAAAAGGATTTCAAAGTGTTCTTGAAGAAATGTAGACAATGTAATTGAACTTGTCATTTTCTTAAAAATCTCCTTGTGTACATAGTGGATTGTAGTTTCCACACATTTAACTGTGTCTGAAAAAAAGCATTTACAACTTATGATCATTTCAGTTAAAAAAGGGTTTTTCCTATTTGAATACCACTACTTTAAATCGATCTTTTTAAGTGATTGAAAAGAAAGAGTGTCTTTTGTTTCTCTTGTTAATGCTGAAGACTGTATTGTTGCCTCGTTTGCTAAAGATAGGCCTTTTTTTGATAGCACATCCTACAATGTGGTTGGGTTTTTTTCAAACAAATTTGACAGAGGAATGGCTGACTCTGAAGTCCTGAAGTTGCCACGTTGTTCAAGAAAACAGGTCTCCATGTTGAAGAAAGGGTCCCTTCAGGACCCTGTTGGCTGCAGGTGGCACAAGATTCAGAGGGGAGAGACATTACGAATGCAGTATTTTTTAGGAAGAGCTTCAAATAGAGCTCATCCCTTATTAGCTGCTATAGAATCCAATCCCAAGGGACACAGCTATTGGACACACAGGGAGCATGGATTATCATTTTCAGTTTGATGCAGCAGCTATTCAGTCCTGAATCTGTTTTTCCTTGGAAGTCCAAGAGGTTATTAAATGCATAAATCGATATTTTTTTCAGAAAATACTTACTTAGATTAAATTTTCTATGTAGACAATTAAATAAAAATGGCCCACTTCAAGAAATTCTGATCTTTCACTAAATGTATTTGTAATAATTATGATTGTCTGTTTGATTTTTACAGACAGAAGGTGGAAATTGGTATTCACTAGATGAGAATTAAGTCTTGTAGTTCATAAGATAGGTGGAAAACATTCTTTTCACTTAAACCCAATTTGCTTTTTTGATTTAGATTTTTCTCACCAGAATCAGTGTATCAAAACAACAGAACAGAATCTGGTTGGTGCATGTATATTACTTGATTCCTTTACATTTCTCTAGAAATTAGAGCACCTGCAAATCGAAATTGACAGTTTTTACATTCCTTAAAGCTGATATAGATTAGTTCTTTAGACATTCATCAGTATTCACTGAAACTTGTATTGCAGAGGGGTGGGGGGGGAAACCTCCTAGGAAACCACGTTTGTTTTCTGTGAAGCTGGATGCTTCTCACTCTTCAAAGCATCACTTAGGCATTCCTCTTCTGCATCAGGCTCATAATTTTCCAGTGTCTTGTAAATATCCTGGTAACTCTTACTCTGCCTACAAGAATCGCTCTAAGATCTGCAATGCCTAAATGATCTTCCCAGTCTTCCTTGCTCACTGTTCACTTTCTCCTCTCCTGCTGTCTGCATCTTTCTTTTAACCCCAAGGGCTTTGTGTGACTTTACATGGAAGGGACTTCTGCTGTCACCATATGAGTGCTACATCTGTCACCGTTAGTATTGCCTTCGCTTGGAAAAAGAAGGATGCCCATGCAAACATTGTTCAGGGTATTTTTAATGGTTAGTACAGTGTTTGGAAAATAGGAAAATGTCATACCTTATTTTGGAGAGATGATAATCTAAGATGCAGCTGAAAAATCAGCAGTAATGGCTTGAGAGTTTCAGATTAGTACAATACCTTACTTAGCATATCCTTTAATGTATTTTATAGATAGGAAAAGTTTTATTTCTCTTGTTTAAATCTGAGATCAGAAAATTAGTGTCGTGAAAACACTGGCTATTTTCAGTTTAATTATTAACTTTTTAAATACCTATTAACTCAAGCAGAATGCAAGTGAAGGCTGCAACACCTTGACTTTTTTGTTAATTATTTTTAAGATGTCATCATCTTGTCTTCCTCCTTCCCTCCCATGTTTCACATAGAGGCCACAATTTTCCATTCAAAGCTTATTTGATGTTTATCACTTATAGTAATTGCTGTAAAAATGCCAATTTTGATTCTGGGTAGAATTCATAAAGTATACAGCCTAATACTTTAAATGGATGCTTTACCTAGTCAGTGTACCTGCATAAATAGAAAATGTATCTTGCATTACTCATGTTTACATGTAACCCAATGTTCCCAAATCCTTTATCCTTGTTTGATATTTTGTAAAAGAAAAAGATAGAGAATTGCAACCGCTTTCCCTAGGCATGGTAATAATATGTAGCTGGAGATAATAATAAAGAAAAGCAAATATAAAATGTTTAGTGATTATCTAGGCTTTCCTGATGGACACAGTAAAAGATAACTTTTCTATAGGGACTAATTCATCATTAAATCTTATTATGCTAGTTTCCCTTCCCCCCCGCCCCCCCTTTTTTTTTTATCGGTGGATTCCAGAGATTTTTTAAAACTTATCTCTTTAGGAACCATGCAAATTGACTTGCAGCATAAAATGGTGTAGGTGATTACACAAGACTTATTCACAAATTGAAATTAAAGTTACAGTCTTGTAGTGCCTTGTGCAAAGTTAGGGAGCAGAAACTGCCCAGAAATTATTGCTAAACCCTGTACTCTTTCCCTTCTACTACATTTTCTCTTTTAACATAAAGACATATGTGCACACAGTTGCACATACACGTGTGTCTAGAGGAATAGTCTTTTGCAGGAATGAGAATTCTCTATGAGTGACATGAGTAACTTCTGAAATAGCTTATAGGAATAAGTTTGCTGTAAAATGAAATGATTCTGAGCTGCGTTGTCTCTTTAGAGTTTCAAATTTTCCTTTTATATAGCAAGATGCTGAGGCAGAGAGAATTTGACAGTAGTGTGAAGAACCACAAATTCTGTTGTTGGTTAGACTTGGATATCTGGACTGTACTCTGCTGTAATCCCTTACAGACATACCTCCCACTTTTCTATTTCATTCCCAAACATTTGTTTCCACGGAGTTCTTTATGGGAAGAGCAGGACATTAAGATTGTATTTGTAAGCAAACACCTTTGTAGTCTGGGGGTTGGGGTTTTTTTGCTTGTTTGTTGTTATTTTTTGTTTGTTTGTTTTTTTCCTGTTGCCTCTCCCATTTGGAAAGAGCTCTATATTAACATCTCAAAGCAACTTTCTCATAGTCATTCTTGTCACTCCTTGATATTCTTCTTTCTTGTGATGCTTGTAGAGTTGTGACAACAGTTATCCTGATGGTTTGCTGAGGCTGCTGCCTGTCATACTGACGAATGTTTTCTCCCTTTTTGCTGTGTTCTGCCCATTTGTTTCCATCTCTCTGTTGTCTTAGAGATGGTGAAGTAATGTCATTTTGTTCCACATCTGAACAATGCCAAGCAAAATAGGGTCCATCTACCAAAAGGTGATCAGTCATATGAATTGTATTGTGTCCTCACATCACACAAGCTGGAAAACAGAGGTTTCAAAGTCCAAAATTCACGTGGTGAAATTTTCTGTCAAAGATGACAAATTTAGGGCAATAGAAAACTACTCATTAATTATTTAGACCATCTTCTTGCCTCCCTAGGATCTTAAGAAAATACATCTTTTTATTAAACTACCTTTTTCCATTAACGGTAAAACTTTCTAATTGTGCCATCATGTGCTGATTTCTTGCATGAGTAGCCACAGTGATTTGGAGATTTGCATTAGCAACATTAAAAGCAGGTACAATTTCCATAGGAAAATGAAGCAGCAGCTAAAGGAATAAGACATAGAATGTCCTAATTTCTCATGCTGTAGCCATTTGGGCCAATTCAGCTCCAGCATAGCTGATTTTGGAGCATGTATTGGTGGGGCAGTGTGACAGTCTCCACCTTCCAGCTTTGGTGACTCAGAAGCCGTCTGGGGTTTTTCTGTTCACTTTTTGTATCTTACTCATTCTCGTTTCCATTGTATGCTTCAGACTCAAGTCCATGACTGCTGAAAGGAAATTTGGGGATTTCAAAGTGTGGATTTCAAAGCTCTGTATCCGACAGCTAAAATTTAGCTCCAGAATGGAATTTGTTTCCTACTCTGGAACCCTGAGGCTCATGTATCTCCCTGGGACTCACCATGCCAGCATGTGATCTTTCATGTAAGCTCTTTGAAAACATTTATATCATTTGGATGAGACAAAAGAGCACCTTGCTGAAAATATCTTTATGAGAGAAGACCCTTGTTTCCAGATCTTAGACAGGCCACTGTAAACAACTTGTCCCTTGTAATTGTGTAAGCAAATAATTTATAATATTGGACCTTTCATAGACATTATATAAGGAATTAACTTTTTCATTAGAATGGCAGATATTCCTTTCCCATTATTGTTCTTCAAAAGCCAAAGCTATAATCATTCCTTCAACTTGTATGTATGTAACACTGACAATCAGTGGCACAGAGTCCTGTTGGAGGCCACTAACTAGCAGTGTATCCCAGAGATCAGTACTGGGTCCAGTCCTGCTTAAACTTAATTTCGTTATGATTTGGATAACGGGGAAGAGTGTATCTTCAGCAAGTTTGTAGATGATAACTGACTGGGAAGAGTGGTTGACACACCAGAAGGTTATGCTGCCATCCAGAGGGATCTCAACAGGCTTGAGAAATGGACCTACAGGAACTCCACGGAATTTAACAAGGAGAATTGTGAAGTCCTGCACCTGGGGAGGAACACCTCAGACACCAGTATATCCTGGGGAAAGCAACTTGTCCATCTGGAAAGCAACTTGTTAGAGAAGAACCTGGGGGCCACTGTGGCAAAGAAGGTGAATGGTGTCCGGGGCTGCATTAAGAGGAGTGTTTCCAACAGGTTGAGGGAGATTCTTCCCCTCTGCTCTACACTGGTGAGGCCATCCCTGCAATTCTGGGTCCAATTCTGGGCTCCCTAGTACAAGAGACTCTCTGGACATACTAGAGAGAGTCCAGCAAAGGGCTGTGAAGACACTGGACTGGAGCATCTCATATATGAAGAAAGGCTGAGAGAGCTGGGAATGTTCAGCCTGGAGAAAAGAAGGCACATGGGCAGATCTCATCAATCCATGTCTGCAAATATCTGAAGGGAAGATGCCAAGAGATGGAGCCGGGCCCTTTTCAGCAGTGCTCAGTGACATGACCAGAGGCAATGGGTGGCCGAGCACTGGCACAGACTGTGTGTGCCCAGAGAGGCTGTGGAATCTCCATCTTTGCAGACATTCAAAAGCCATCTGGATAAAGTCCTGGAAAGCTGGCGCTATGTAGCCCTGCTTGAGCAGGGAGGTTGGACCAGATAACCTTCATAGGTCTTTCTCAATCTCAAGCATTCTGTGACTTAATCATATGTGGAAATGCACAAAAATACCTATGTGAACATGTATAAATTATATCTAATAATACTTCTAGATGTATGTGTCATTAATTTTAATATCTGCAAAATAAGTGTAGCAGGATTGGGTTTTTTGTGCTGAAATATTCAAACACTCAATGCTGCCTCTTTTGAAATATTCAAATTCAATATTCAAATTCTTTTTCAGAAGTGGAAGAAATGTGGGTGGAATCTTGGGTTGATCCCTATCTCATTGTATATATGCAAAGAAATTGCTATTGCTCTTATTTTATTTCTCCTCTCCTCATTTTGACAACCTTCTGAATATGTTTGAAGGAGCAAGAGACAGTTAAATGTAGAAGTAACACAAGGAACTCTGTGCATCTTCCTGACACAAGGGTGAAACAGGAACAACTCTACCTGGGTCACTCTGGACAGACTGGTCTGTACTGAGTCAGGGAGTGAATGCAGTGGGCAGTGCAGATGTAATTTAGATCTATTGTGCAGTAAAGATAGAGTAGGCACATGTATCTGTGTACGTGATCACACAGCTCCAACTGCCCTGCTATCTGAGACTTCACGTGCACACTTATCTCCCCCACGGTCCTGCAAGGCTGCTTTATCCTCATGTGAAGTAATTCCTGACAGATTACCTAAGTGGAAGATCCAGAAATTAAATTCATGTCTTCTGAGTCACAGTTCAGTGCTTTAACCTTCGATTTCAGAGTATTGCTGTTTCCTATACAAATTAAGTTCTTAATTTCTTTCTGCATTAAGGCCCACATTGTAACGGAGAGATTATTTCATGGACTTGAGTCTGTTCATTATCGTACAGTCTCTGTAACAGCTTTTAATGCAGTTTATGTGGAAGAAGTACTCGTAGGAAAATGTCAAATGTCATTTAGCTCGCTGTAATGCAGCTTAATAAGGAGAAAAAGTGAGCTCTAAGTGAATAATCAGTGAAAACTGTGTGGATCACACTTTGAGAAGCTCTCTGAGGGCTTGCTGCAGTGATGGTGTGTATGCACAGCTCCTGGCTCTGACCCTTTGAACCTCATTTGTAGCTTTTTCTATCTAATACAGTAATAATAAGAGAAGTAAATGGTTCCCTTGGCTCCATATTTGCCTCTTCCCTCACATTCACTTGTTACCTGGTAAATGTTCCTTCCTGTTCCTCTCTATAAGCTTTTGGTTATCGTAGTCTTAAGAAGTCTTTTTATTTCTCATTAACTTCCTCTGCAGCTTTGGCCACAAGTGATTACTCCTGGGGGAAGGCATTGGCCATCACTTTAACAGCTTTAAACCATAGCAATAATAATTTGAAGTCATATTGTGTTCCTTTCTGGTGCACACCTGAAATGAGCTGAATATCTCTATAATTTTGTTAGTGAGCAAGCATCTTTTTCAGTAAAACAGAAAATCTTCAGGAAAGGTCAACAGAGGTAAAGTGTCAAGTTTAGTTTGGTTTTTTTTTAGTAGTCACCACCTTAGTTTTTGAAGCAGACTTTGCAGAAAAGTCTGTTTACAAAATCATGACTGTAAAAAGGTAATGTCTTAACTTTATTAAGGCTCTTGCATATTATCTATAGACTGAAAGGCATGATGCCTGGTAACTGTCAGCTCTAATAAATTTGGTTTATTTTCTTTTTATTCCCTATAGTCTGTGGACAAGAAAGAGGTTGAATAGATTGGGTTAGTAATTTTCTGGTAAACGTTTAACTGAGAACAGTTGGCCTGTGGTGGTCCAACTGTTCTGAACACCAAATATACTAATACCAAAATATTTAATTGAAGTGTGCTTATTTTGAATAAATGTAGTTCATAAAAAATAAAGTGGTTTGATGCTTGTCATATGGGATGAAATGTTAACTTTTAAAGGAAGCTGAAAATAAGTTTATTTGTAAATGTATTTTATAAAGTGTGAACAAGATGTTGAGATTTCATTCAGATTAAATATGGTGATTTTAAGATCACCATTAAAAATGGTGATCGTAAAAAAGATACTGATTTGCATGAGGGAATTCACATTGTGGAAAGGTGGTTGGTTTTTTTTGTTTTGTTTTGTCTTTTTTTTTTTAAGTGCTCAATCTGCTTTTGGGTAGAAAAATTCTCCAGGATTTCCAAAAGGTGGATAATAATTTGTCTTGACACTTCATTGACTTTGATACAATTCTAAAGAGTTACCTGCAAAAGGATCCTCAATTAATGTACAACACTGAAATTTTCTTGTAAATTGAAAAGCTATTTAAATGTTTATTAGATTTTGAATACCCATGCAGAACTACTCTTTGTCAGGAAATCTGGAAGGACGTGTTTATCTAAGAAGCTTTGTTTTGATTCCATATGTCAGTTTTTAAGTTTTCTAGTATTGGGCAATTAATTTCTCCATGTAAAGAAACATGTATCTTTGGAAAAAGTAATTTTTTTTTAAAGTAAGAGTTTTTAGGCAGTCTGTGCTTGGATTCTGTTTCTCCCAGCTGCAAGGAATGATGGTATGTCCTTGTGTTGTAACAAGCACTTATGAGCATGTGAAAGATGCATGAGGGTGAGTTATAGTTATGGGTTTATTTACCAAATAGACTTTAATTGCTGCTCTTATAATTAATTAGGACAAGCATAAAACTGGATACTTTCTTGAGCATCCTAATCAGATCGCATAGGCTTGTGTTTTTTACCTATGCTATGTTCTGTGCAGATCAGCTAAGGAGTGAAGGCTCCCTGCCAAGGGATTTGGGAACTATGTAATGGAGCAGATCTATGTCAGGAATAATCTTACTTGAATATTTTTCACTAATGTGGGAATTTTTAGGGCTGCACTCAGCTTCTGGGACAAACTTCCTAGATAACTTAAGTGCTCAAATTCTAATTCAGATCCAGCTTTCAGCAGCTACTACACAGGTGTATAAACAAGCATCCATATTTCCATGTAGAAACTAGGACAAAATGACTAGAGTTCTTTGGGGATGCTCAGCGTGTTCTGCAAATCTCATCCTGGTTGTAGGTGTTGCTAAAATTTGAAAATCTATGGAGTTTTTAGTTCATTCTTAAACTACATGATGAAGTTCACATTAAGGTTTTTCAGTCATCAATATAGGACACGGTGTCTAGTGAGGTCAGCAAGTGACAAACTGCTTCTGTCAAACCAGACAAAAGAACATCTTGATTTTCATTTTACACTAATTGATGCTAAATGCTAGAATAGTACTTGCCAGATTTTCTTGTCTCTCTTTTCTTATTTCCAAAGAATTAGACTTACAACTCTAACTTAAGATCAAAACAGAACTGATGGTAATTTCAATTTCCAGTCCCTAGGATGTAGACATTTGTGCTGGGAAATAAAAATGTCAACCAGGTGAATGTCTGTCTAAGGCTCTGCTCATCTTTGTTATATTGCGAGTGGTCATAGTACTGAAAGTTAATGGACTGAAACACTGAAAACCAAAGTTTCTACTTTTATCAGTGATATTTCCAGACTGAGCTTCTGTACTGTGGTGATGTTTGTTTATTTTCCTTAAAAAGAAAACCATTTGTATGTACAATGGCATGTTTTTAGGCAGAGGGTTTAAATTATTAAAATATATAGCTTCCTGTTGTCCATGTAGCTGTGAAGAGGCTTTTTTTAGCCTGTTTTATATTTATATTTTTATTTAAGAATTAATTCAGAAACAGCAGTTATTTTAAGTCTTTAATTAAGAGGTTATTTTAAGTCATAATTTCCTGTATTGAAAATAGTTTGTGTTTTGCTATTAAAGAAAATAGTTTATATGGCTTCCTAGCTGGTATTTTAAACCATCTTCTTGTAAAATAATCTTTGAAAGGGCAGAACATGAGGAACAACAGAAACGATCATCTCACCACCTTATTATCAAGAATTTAACATTGTGGATTTTTGTTGGCTGTTTTTTTCTGCCCCGGTCAAGAAACCTGCCAAATTTACCCCAGTTGTTCCAGAATGGGTTTGCTGGGGTTTGCACATTGCTTTTTTTATGGTTTTGTGCTCATTGTGTTATTGCTAAGTCTTAATGTCATTACGTTGCTGCTTCATGGTGCCTTATTGTTAAGTGCTTTTATGTTTCGTGGTTTGCTGTATTAGTTCTTTACCTCAACAAAACATTTTTTTACCTGGTATTTTACTCTGGCACCAAATGTTTGATGAGTAAACCAAACCTTAAGACCACGTGAGGCAATAGGAGTGGACTCTGTAGCTTCTCAAGAACTACAGGGGTCTGAGGTGAGTGGCTTCTGCTCCTGTGGTGTAGCTGGGTGTTATCCCCAATGTAGGCACATCAAACCAACTCATTCGGATTAATTTATTGGTCTCATTTGTAGCATAGTTGTACTGTTTCTTTTCTGAGTTTCTTAGAATGAAAATCCATTATGGCTTTTTACATTTAAGATCAATGAAGTCCCTGTGTTTCTCTTTGGTATTTGTTTTTTTTCCGTGTCTTTCAGGGTTCTGGATTTGAAAGTAGTGGGAAACCGAACCTTATAATTCTCCTGTCTAAACAGCTATAAATCAAATTTTCAGACATCTATGAGGTGGTTGGTAAAATTTTACAGGAATCTGTGGCTGCCAAATACTATAGTGCTTTCCCAAGTACTGTTATTTTAATCTACCCTCCTTATAAAAATGTCTTAGTAAAGTATGTGCATATTTATACAGCTGCTTTCAAAAGCAGAGGTACCCTCAACCAAAAAATGTGTAGCAACTGTTTCACCCCATCAGAAATATTTCTGATGCAATTCTGTGTGGTTTTTCAAAACTCCTTTATGTAGCATCCTTTAATTACTCGCAAGCACAGGATTAACTGCAGCATTACCCATTGGCTTCAGGGGCAGTTAGGGAGGCAAGGAAACTTTTCCTGTGCTTTCAACAGTGTTTAAATGGATCAGTTACCTCTTAGAAGATAGATGGTGGCAGGGAAAGGACAAACAAGACAACAGTAAGTGAAGAAAGATTGATGGCCACTGAGATCAGTAAGAGTTTTCGGTCTAAAAATAACTTCCTGGGTTTATGAATAATCGGGGAAAAAAGAGAAAAAAAATTACACTGTGTGAATGCTGTATCCTTCTGTACTGGCAAGCAGTTAAACATGCATGGAGCTCGGTGTGCCTCAGAAAATGAAGCATTAATGTTTAATTCAGTAGTTTTCGGGGACTGATGTTAACTTACACACTATATAATCATATGGGATTGCAAAGTTTGTAACTGTGATAGTATAAAGCAAAACACTGCAGCAGAACGCTGTATGTTTCAGGTATTTAAAGTATTCTTTCTTTGTGTGAAATACCTGTGACAAAGTCTGCACTATTGCAACTATTTATAATTCCATTCTACAAGTTTATGTGTGTATTTGCAGAAAGGACCAGCCTGAAGACCTTTTATTCAAATGTGGACAAAGAGGTGCTGTAAATAGTTTCTCTTAAGGGAATAAAGTCAAGACAGAGTCCAAGAAGTAGAAAACTTGAAAGTAAGATACGATGTGGATAAACAAGGCTTTGAAGTCTTCTGTGCTTTTTAGGTTGTGGGCTTGTTTATGGTGTTGTAGTTGGTGGTTTTTTTGTTTTGTTTTGGTTTTTGTTTGTTTTGTGTTTTTTTTGTTTGTTTGTTTGTTTTTCTTCTGAAAAAGGACCTGTTTTATCTCTGTGAATTTAATGCCTAAATTTTGGAATGAGCTTAGAGTCCTGTGACCTTGCAGTTTGGAACTTTGGATGCAAGTGAAACTGAGTTGTTCACAGTCATGCCCAAGGGTGTGGGGTGAGGAAGGAGAAGACAAAAGAAAATATGGCAGTTGGTATAGTTTGGAGAGAATAAAGTTGGGACTGTGACTGCATAATTTGGATAGTCACTGAAATATTCTGAATGCATTTTCATAAGAATTCTTAGGAATTACCTGAATTAAACAGTAGGTGCCAAGTATTTAAAAATAACTTCTCAAGTTAGACATCCTTCTCAACCTGTTCTTATATTTAAATGATACCCTACTTGGTCTTGTTTCCTTCCTCATCTCTTTAGGATAGGTTCCTGTCATATTTTAGAATCACTTCTTGAGCTCTTGATACTCTTTGGATTTCATATCAATTGCGGTGTAAGATGAGGCAGTGTCTGTAGTAATTTAAGAATGCTTTTTGTGATTGGATTGATGAGGTGAAGTTGCTTTTTTTTTTTTTTACTCTTTAACTTATAACTACCTGCTATATACCTTTATTTTTGGTGATGAATAAAAATCCAGTCAGATGATCATCTCCAGTAACATATCTGAGACCTTTTCCAACATGATTTTGTGAAACTTGGCATAGCTAAACAAATAACGGTGGCCATTGGTTAGTGAAGGTGGCGTTGAGAGAAGGATCAACAACAGCAAAGGACTTTGATTTCTTTCTGTATTGTCATTTTCCAGGTAACTGTAACTGTTTAATAATGCAGATGCCGTGACTTCCTCAGTATTGCAAATCCTGAAAGGAAATCTTTGGTAGAGTGTAAGGGGTGGCTCTGGTAGCCCCTGAAATTCCAGTTTGGGAGAAACAACTTTTCCACATTTTTGCTATTTCTTTGCCCATCCTTTTCTTTGAGAGAGATTGAACAAAATGCTCTGTAAAAAGCTGGGAGAAGTGGGAACACAAAATCCATACTGAAAGGACGTACCAGTGAAGCACTTTATCACACAGTAGCAGTTCTAACTTGCGTTAGAACCATAGCTTTGGAAGGCTTATTATGTGTCATTGTGATAATAAATCATAGTAAATTTCCCTAGCATTTAAAACAATTTTTAAATATCATAGCTCTGTAAGCTTTTTTGAAAGTCCTGTGGGAATTACTTAATGTTAAACTGAGGATTTTGGTATTTTTAATGAGCTGGGAGTATGTGCAGAGTAGTTTGGCAGTATTTCAGCTTTTGTAGATTACTTGGATCTGTTAATTAATACAGCCCTTGGAGACCTTTTTGTGAAGATTAATGGCTTCCCTGAAGAATAACATTCCAAATGCTGGAGATCTGCAACACTTTTGAGACTGGTGCTATTTTAAATTGAGCTAAAGTTTATTAGATTAAACATTATCTGTTGATGGAGGAAGGACAGAAATTCACAAGAGGCATAGTAAAGATAAACTGCCCATTTATACTGATTTTTTTTCCCCCTTATCTATACAAAATATAAAAATTAAAGAAATTTCAGATAGCGCTAAGATTTAGAAATTGCTAAGTGGGAGGGAGAGGTTTCAAAATAAAGCCTAAGAGGGAACAACTCACCCAAGAAGAGGAGCATTCCATACATCACTTGGAGGGTTATCCTCCCCCTATCTGGGATTCTTCATAACTTAGATGTGAGGATTGCATACGCACTAGTCTTGAGCAAGCTGACAGCCTGAGTGGTACTGGAAGCAGTTTGAGCAAGAAACTGGGCCTATGCTAACTTGGGAAAACTGTTGGGTTTGGAATTTTTTTTGTCTTTTAGGAAATTAAGTGCTCTAGACTTGTTTGAGCTCTGCGTCGAATCAGCGTCTGTGCAGGAAAATTGCAGCTTTGAACCACAGCACGAATTAGTATTCTTTACCGGTCATAAACGAAGCAGTCTTCCAATCTTTAATTTACTATTAGACTGCAAATTGTGGATGTAATCTTGAAATTTGTCCACATTACTGTAATCAAGGCTTGATCTGTGCTCTCATCGCTTCCAATCAGTCATTGCTGTGGTCTTTTGGAAAAACTGCATAATTTAGTGTAAAGTCAGAGCTTTTTGACGTACAGAGAAGACCAGAACACTGCTTAGAGGCTTGTCTTGCAACGTCTTTCAAAGTTTGTTTATTTTTGTTGTTTATTGTCAAAGTCTTGTTTATCAATTCCTTTGTCTTCTACTTGGTGTATCATTTACATCAAGCACTTCACTTTGTTCTAGTCTAATGTAGAATGAAGTTTGAAGGCACTAATCCCTCTTCTTTTTGCCCTTTTACCTGCTGATGATTTTGGTGTTGTGCAAAATGCCTTTGTGACTCTTTCTGTGGCCTCTCTTTGTTTGTTTTGGTGGGGGTTTATTTTTGTGGGGTTTTTGTTGATTTTTGTGTTTGTGTGTGATTTTTTTTGTTTGTGTGGGGTTTGTTTGTTTTTTTTCCTGCCCTGTTTGGGGGAAGCTACAGTTAAACAGAAAACTAAAGAAATGTGAATAGTGTTTCATTTACACGTCCTTCCTTTATGGCTATTTGCTTTCCTCTTTCTTGCAAGGTCAGTCTGAGACAGCATCATGCTGTTCTGCTGAGAAGAACAAGTGGCATTGATACATGTGGTTCTAACAAGTATAAGCTCCTCATTAAGAACAGACTCAGGTTTGTTGGATTTTTGAACACCTCAGCATTAATTTTGCACTGGGAGCTACTCTTTGCTGCCCCCCCCCCCTTTTTTTTTTCTTTCCTATACTTTGGAGCACCCATTGATAGGTGCTTATCAGTTTAAAAGCCATGTTTTCTAGATAGAAGATAGCCCTTTGTAGAGCTGTGCTACATTAGCAGAAATTAAGTCATCTGAGGCTCTTTTCCCAGGTGATGTCAGTAACTTTCATACTCTTTCAATTTAGAAGTGTGATTTCACTTTTATCACCAAATTTAGAATTTAATGGTTGTGTTGACTCTGATTTTTCTAACTCACCTGTACCATCAGCAGAAACGTTCAGTCAAGTGAAGCATTTGCAAAACTAATGATTCTCAATTTCAGATGTTAATTTGCCATGGAATTCTCATGTTTCAAAACTTTTTGGAAGTCCTAAATATCTGCTGCTTCCTGAGTGATTTGGTTTTCTGCTGTGCTGACTGACAGTTCTTGCCCTGAGCAAAAGGTACAGTCAGGGAGTACTTTTTTCTCGGTCAAGAGGCACCAGCTTTAATGCAGTTCTCATTCTGTGCTGCCTTGCAGAGTGTTTTATACCTCTTACTGCATTTGAAAGTAATAGAATAGTGTTAGTGGAAGGTGATTGGATGGTAAATGAAAGGTCTTTCGTTATAAAAATGGGGTGTTCAAGGCATTTAGTAACTTCTGTGAATTAAATGGCACAAAAGGTATATGAGTTGAGACATTTCAGATTCTCATCCTGAGAAAATGGGAAAGCTTACAAAATTCAGGTGACAAAATATCTGTTAAGACTACAGTTTAGTCTATATAGACTAGTTTTTGCTCTCCAAAGACTTATGTACATTTTCTATAAGGAGTATCTTGCCTGTATAATAGGGTGGTTTGTTTGGAAGGGAACAATGTTTGATAAGGGTATTATAATGCTTATTATTGTGAAAGTTTTGCTTAATTGAATTTCATTAAAAGAAAAGTCCTTCAAAGTCCCATATCTGGAGACCTGCTCTTGCAAGTGAAAGATGCCTGTTGCTTTTGAAATGGTGACAGTGGCTTTAAGAAGTGGAGTAGTTTGTTCTGTCATTCAGTAGCATACATGGGGAATACACAGTCCCAAGATCAGTAGGAGGGAGATGTTACTACTTAAAATCTATAAACTCTTCAAACAGCAGAAATTATTTATGGTATGCCAATTCTAGTGATGGTGGTTCTGATAACTATATGACAAGTTTCATGGAATTGTTTGGGTTTTTTTTCCCCTTTTTATTTCTTTTTCTTTTAATCTGTCTTAAGTCTTATTTTGTATGATTGTGACCAAATACGTAAGAATTCTTTCCTTCATTGTAAAAAACAAAAACAAAAACAAAAACAAACAAACAAAAAAAAACCCCAAACAAACAAAAAAAACCCCGCATCCACTAAAAGACAGTTCCTGTAGAGAGCAGCTCAAAACCAGAGGAATGTTGTCTTCTTTCCCTGTTGGCTTTTAAACACAAATTATTTTAATTCTGACTTTATGATGGTGGAACAGACAGCATTTCTGCCAGCAATTCACTTTAACTAAGGACTTTCACTCTGAAATCCAAACCTGTGTTTTCCAATTTAGGAGTCTTGTCACCAAAACATGAAAATCTTTTGGCTTTTGCTTTTACTGGTCTGTTGATTCCTTTAAGAGTTTTATGTGTTTCTTCTTTTCCTGAAATATGAGTGAACATTTTTTACTTATTAATTCATATTATATCTTAATCTGTGTGAGATGTGTTGGTGGTTTTGGTTGTGTTTTGTGGTGTGTGTGTGGTGGTTTTGGTTTGTTTGTTTTGTTTTGGGGTTTTTTGTTTCTTTGTTGTTTGGGTTTTTTTACCTTCTATAGGTTAGAGGCTTTTGAGTTTTGCAAGGTTACAAGGTTATGTTGGTGCATGGATGTTTCATAAAGTCCACTGAATTTAAACCCCAGATGTCTGTCTTAGCACTGTACAAGTCCGTTAAATGACAGTTTGGAGTAGATTGCCAGAAAAGTGGTATGTTGGTAACCCTGTGACCTCTCAGAAAGCAATCAAGTCCCGTGACTGCATCATATTTAGCTTCATTTTGCTTGAATAAGATGTCATATGGTGGGATGAATTGTCACGTGCTAGTAAGTGGAGAGGTGAAAATTCATTTCACTTTTAACTCTCTTGAATCAGTTTTCATTGAAAGGTCTTGCCTTTATAGAACTTGGATAAAGGTCCTGTAAAACTTGCCAGTGTAATCTTTTCCTTCATTAATTATTCTTTACATTACTGATCCTTAAATAACTTGGTACAAAATAATGCAATGTAATTTGGGTTTTTACAGAAAAGTCACTTAATTTTTCAGTCATCTTCTAAACCTCTGTGCATTCAAGGTTTTGAACATGTTTATAGTAAGCGTTTTAAGCAGCTGCTGCTGGATTAAACAGTAAGAGCTTGACTATGCATTTCATAGTTAAGTAAATTAAATGGAATTTGGAATATTTCACTAATGGAAAAAAATCATCTAATTCTTGTTGAAAATGGGAGATAGGCTTTCAGTAATACCATGCTTTCACTTAACAGCTTAATGCCTTGCTGCTTACCCAAAAGGCAAAAAAGCCAATGACAAATGATGGAACTGCAGTCTCTTCTTACTTTATGTTATGCTGTTATCGGTATTTTACTCTAACATACATTTCTTGCATGGTGCAATAACCTCAGTCAGCAGGAAATGCACAAAATAAATAATTGCAACTTCTCCATTAGCATAGCATAGTTCAGTACGCTGCAAGCGGAATAAAATGAGAGGAATTAATGAACTTACAGGCAAAAGCCCCAGAGCAATAATGATTCGCGGATATTAAATTAACAAGTAATTGCATTAAAATAAAGTCACAATTCTGACTTAACTCTCAATACTTTTCTTATTGCTCAAGTGTGGTCTCCTGTTGCCTTACTATTGGGGAATGGAGCTCGATTGGAAGATCTTCCACTGCTTGGCAGTGTGGCCTTACTTGCAGTTAGTTACTATCTGTAATTGTAACACTGACAGCAAAGTTATACCTTAATGCCAGAACTGTACTTAGGGCAAAGGCTTATTTTGGACAAGAGTATTTCACTATGGGACACCCACTAACTGTGATTATTTTTACTAACTTAGGTGAGGTGACAGATCCAAGCCATCAAAATGAGATTAGAATGATCATGTAAAGTACACACATGATCCCACATTTGTTGATGAATCTGCATGGTTAAGAGATTTTTATTAATGTCAGAGAAGCTTTAAGGACCTAGAGTCAGTTTTTAGTCAGTGATGAAATTGCTGTTTGTAGGGAGCAGCACTTTGTAAATGCCTTTGATCCTGAAAATGCTTTTGTTTCCATATGTACCGTATTCTTACTAAGGTACTTCAATAATTGTATCTTGATTTTTTTTTTTTTTTCCAATACTGGAATTTTTACAAGCTTTCTTTTTGATGTAGAACTTTGAAGTAAAAGAAGAGAAACAATTTACTAGAATTCAGCATGTAAGGGTGACCTATGATGAAGAACTTTTAACAGCTTCTGGCCTGTACCTGTGTATGCAGCATGAAAAGCATGTCATGTTGGCTTTTCAGATTTTGTCAGAACGTGCCAGATTGGTCCACTCAAGGTTATTTTTTTAAAAATCAGGTATTTTTGTGCTACATAAAATTTGTGTTTCTGTACTAGGCAAGTCCAATAATACCTCATGGAGGTTTAGTTTTCAGACTTTGCAAATAGTTTTTGTATGGGTCCCTTTAGTGTCTCCTTCAGAAAGGATGGGCACAGAAGGAGAGGTGGTAGTGTGACCCTGTATGTAAGGGAAGGTCTTGACTGTCTTGAGCATGATGATGATGGTGATGATAGGGTTGAATGCTTATGGGTAAAAATCAGGGGAAAGGCTAACATGGGAGATGTCATGGTCTGTTCTAGACCACTCAATCAGGGTGAAGAGGTTGATGAAGTATTCTACAGGTGGTTGGGTAAGGTCTCAGGATTTCTAGCCCTTGTTCTTGTAGGGGACTTCAACTTGCCAGATGTCCGTTAGAAATACAATACAACAGATAGGAAGCAGTCCTGGAGATTCTGAGTGTGTGGAAGATAACTTCCTAACAAAACTGGTGACCAAGCCAACAAGGAAGGCTCTCTGCTAGACCTACTGTTTGTGGACTAGTGGGATATGTGAAGGTTGCTGGCTGTCTTGGGCCAAGTGACCATGAGATGGTGGAGTTTTCAATTCTTAGGGAAGTAAGGAGGGAGGTCAATAGAACTACCTTCTTGGACTTCCAGAAGGCAAACTTGGACGTGTGTAGGACATTGTCTACCTGGACTTTAGTAAAGCCTTTGACACTGTCTCCCACAGCATTCTCCTTCAGAAACTTACAGCACAAGGCTTGGGTAAATGCACCCTGCACTGGATAAAAAACTGGCTGGGTGGCTGGGCTGAAAGAGTGGTAATGGAGATAAATGTGGCTGTTGTCCAGTCACAAGTGGTGTTCCCCAGGGTTCAGTACTGGGGCCTGTTCTCTTCAGTATCTTTATTAATGATCTGGATGAGGGGATTGAGTGTACCCTCAGTAAATTTGCAGGTGACACCAAGCTAGGCGGGTGTGTCGATCTGCTAGAGGGGAGGGAAGCTCTACAGTGGGACGTAGACAGGTTAGATCAGTGGGCCAAGGTTAATTGCATGGGGTTCAACAAGGCCAAGTGCTGGGTCCTGCACTTGGGTCCTAACAACTGCATGGTAAACTACAGACCTGGGGATATGTGGTTGGAAAGCTGCAAGTTGGAAAAGGACCTGGGGGTATTGATCAATAGTCAACTAAATATGGGTCAGCAGTGCACACAGGTGGCCAAGAAGGCCAATGGCACCCTGGCTTGTATTAGAAACACTGTGGCCAGCAGGAGG
>JANHGN010006641.1:20586-38228 GCA_024605025.1 Megaceryle maxima | reverse complement strand
GAACTGGGCCCAGTACTGATCCCTGGGGGACACCACTGGTCACCGGACACCAACTGGATGTGGCACCATTCACAACCCCTCTCTGTGCCCGGTCGTCCAGCCAGTTTTTAACCCAGCAAAGGGTGAAATTCTTCAATCCATGGGCTGCCAGCTTTTTCGGGAGGAAGCTGTGGGAGACTGTGTCAAATGCTTTGCTGAAGTCTAGGGAGACCACGTCCACAGCCTTCCCCTCGTCCACCAGACAGGTCAGCCAGTCATAGAAGGAAATAAGATTTTTGATCACTAGAATGAAATTTTATTTCAGTTTGCTTTTAATGTTGTTTTGAGTCCATTAAATATTAATGTTGGTTTTAGTCCATTAAGTAGATAGCCTCTTTTAAGAAAACAGAGAAATAATAGAGCAGATATGCATGCATTAAAATTAATAATGCTTACCTGTGTAAGAGAATAACAATGTTTATAATATTCTATTTCATCCAGTTTATGTAGCAGACATGGTTATTGCTCTCAAAAGATCCTCTGTTGTGGCCAGAATAATGTTACTGAACTGCAGAATAATTTAGACTAGAAAGGACTGTAAGAAGTTGTCTGGCCCAGCCCTTTCTGGAAGATGCAGTTTTAAAGTTAGGTTAGGTAGCTCAGGCTCCTTCTTTCCAAAATGTGTATAAAAGGACTTAAAAATGAGCTCAGACCTCTCCTCCTTCCACTGAGGAGACTGGGAACTGTAATGTCTACAGATTATTGGGAGTTTTATATTCTACTGCTTATTGAATACAAAAATAAAATTCTGATGCCTGGCACTGGCCCTGGTTCTGCACCTTGTTGGTACGCTCTGGTATGAAGTAGACTACAAAATTTACCCTTCCTGATTGCAAAATGGGTTTTAACACATTAAGTATTTTGAGGTATTCTTGCAATATTTTGTAGGAACTTTTGAAGGCTTCAGCCTGAAATCTCTTTCCCTTAATGCAGAATCAATCAGCTGCTGACTGCTAGTGGAGACAGAGCTGCCAGTTTGAGTATTAGCCACTGAAACATTTAACTGATTGTTGGGTTTTTTGCAAGATTAGCTAAATCTACTTGCTCTGTACTACCCAAGGCATTGTAATTAAAACAATTATATAAATGCATATGTTGTGAAAAGAATTGTAGAGAACTCTGAACTACTGCTGCTTACTTATTCATAAAAATAGAGAGGATCAATAAAGGTGAAGGATGGAGAGAACAGTAAATGAGTTTAGTAGCAAATCTAAGAGAAAATAGGATTTTACATTTGCAGATGCTTGCAATACCCTCTTCTCAGCAAGAACATAATGAAAACCAGTACAAAGGTTAGAAGGCCTTCTCCAAGTGGGATGAATATTAAAAGATACAGAGAAAGAAAGTGAGAGTTAATGAGTTGCTCACAGAAGTTGTTTGGGACAGAAGCTTTGTCTCTGTCAGTAAATTGTTCAGGGCCTGAAACACTCATAAGGCAATACCAGTGTAACAGTCTAGTAGTACAAAATAGAAAATGGTCTGAGGTTGTTGCACGATCGTAAGGTATGAGATCATACTTGCGGAAAAGGCAACATTCAACTGAAGTTTTCTGAGTCAGAAAAACCTGCAAATAAGGTTAAGTGAAGGAAGGAATAGTGCTCTTAGAAGCTCCTGAAGCTTCACTGCTTTGCTTTAATTAAGAGACAAGCGGATTTAATGTTTGTAGGAGTGGGATAATGTAACTGAAGCACTTGTTACAAAGGATGGAGTCCATGACCCAAGAAACAGCTTCAGTTTTTTTAGCCTTTACCTTAATTTATGCTGAAAGAGAGCAAGATAATAGATGTCAGGAACTGCTTAAAAAGGAGTATCAGTCCTTGTGTGGAGCAGATCCGTGGTTTTTCTGAGGTACCTGTTGATATGTCTCAAAGCTGGGATAGAAGACCAGCCATTTTAAAGTGGTACCTGAGTTTGGATGTGATTGGTAATGAAGAGTTTCTAATGAGGTGTTAATGCTTTGACTTGGTGATCTTAAAGTTCTCTTCCAACCAAAATGATTCTGTGATTAATTCCATCTATGTATTAATTGCTGATGTAGATGTTTATACAAAGCTCAGTGTATGGAAAGTGTTCTTAGGGAGATATCCATAGTGTCTTCCTGGGTGACAATGAGGACTTAAGATGTGAATTATTTATAACTTATGAACAGCTCAGTCAAGCACAGCTCTCATTTGCATCCCTACTGCTAACGGGCTATCTGTAGTTTCTGATGAAGTGGAAGTGGTCAGAAAGCTATCAGGAGGGAGTAGATTCCTTAAGAGTACTAGGAGGTATTTTACCTAAGTTGCACAGGCTGGTTCTGCAAGCTGCTAAACTGAAGGTTTCTGTGGAGGGAGTGCCTTTGGAGGATCAGGGAGATCATCCTGGAAACACCAGGGCGGGAGGAGGATTAGCTAAGCATGCAGTTGTTGTGGCAGCATTGTTATTAATGTATTCTCTTCAGAAATGCTTTGAATAAAACTAAATCTGTTAAACACAATGTCACTGAAGACGGGATATAAACCTTTGTTGTGTCAGAAGCTGTCTAAATAGTTGGCAAATACAGATGTGTAATTTAATCTAAGTTGTGCCTAGAAGAAAACATATGGTTAAACTAAAGAGCGGTTTTCTGGAGCAATATTTTATTTACAGTTGAGGAGGAAAATGATGGATTGAACACCTTGAAGCAAAAAGTTAAAAATACCTACTTCCCTCCGCCCCCCAACTCTTCTTCTTGTCTGCAGCCTTTTTAGGCATAGCAGCCATGCAATTAATTGAAGCTCACTAGGAGCCTGTAATGAAAAGTCTAACATCATGTAGCTGCTTTCATTAATAATATCATTGTCTTTTGTCAGCTTTAATAGCAGTTGGGTTTATCCAGCTGGAAAAAGTTAGACAAAGACAGATAGATAGGCAAGTCTGTTTACTGGCAATTGACTTAAAGAAATGCAGCTTTGCTTTTTAAATACATCACACCTGAGATTTTATTCACTTTTTGGGTTTGCTTTAAGAACTTTGTATGTGGATGTTGTCAGAAGTTTGGCTGTTGGAATGAAAAGGTAGTTGTGCAGGACCACAGTTATGACTTAATGGGAGCTACTGTTTTTCTTGTTGTAGTGATATATATCTTTGGCAACGCTTAAAAGAGCTAGAAATTGAAGACAGTATTGAAATCACCATTAATATTCGGCAAAAGGTTGAAGTGAGCACTGTATTCTTTTATTTGGGTTAATGATTATGCAAAATGTACATCTCCAACAGGACTTTGAACTGTTAATTTGCATGTTAGTATGGTTTTAAGTTCATAGCTGTGAAATGCTAAATGATATCAGCAGACATGTCAGTGCATCCCTTGACAATCAAAATTTCCCAGTGAAGCGTGTTTATGAGTTACTGGTGGATGAGGAGTGCTGGTTAAGCACTGGGTGCTGGAGCAAAACCAATCCATCACTATTATGTCACAAGCAGACGTTGTGCTATTGAAAGTTCTAGTTACCTTTTATGTCCTCCTGCTGAAATCGTACTGTAAGTTATCTTAATGTTAATTATTCAGTAATATGCTACTGAAAATGTACTCTGCAATCACCCGTGTGTCTTTCATCATTGTGATTTTGTGCTTCATTAAATAGTAATTGGCTGGAAGTAAATGATCATCAGGTGTCAATCTCCACAAGATGCATTGGTTTGCTATTCACTGCCAGATTAGAAAGTGATTGGAAATTATTTTCATCATTTCTTCGTTCTTTTGGTTTATAGCAGACTGATTAAGTTAAATGATAGCCATTTAATAGCAGTGTTTAGTTATAATCCGGAGAGTAACAAGGGAGTGATTGCTTTATTGATGGCTACAGGGTGGTGGCTAGTAGAGCAATGCTGATGGAAATGTAAAACTGTGCTTCTGTTTTCTTGCGTTTGACATTTTGTGTAAGCGGTGCTTATATATGAGCTGAGGTAACGCATGCTGTGCTCTGCTCAGGCTGGTGGGGAGCAATTTCAGCTCTTCAAAGGGAGAGAAGGTTCCTGAAGGAAGTGTGCCTCTAAGAGGATTTAGTCTACTGACCGTGAGCTTGTACAGCACAGTTTTCTCAGTAGCAGCTGTGGGCACAAAGGTGAGGTGGATACCATGGATCTGAATCATCATAACAGTGTCTTTGGTGAAAATTAATACTGATTTAATGGTGCTGGAGATCCAGAGGCAGACACGCTGATGGACTCAAGTTATTTCAAGGTAAAGCAAGTGGAACGTGTACCAAGGGAACCATTAACTGAAATAGCTCATGATGGAGTTTTCTTAGCAGTATCTAGAATAGCACATCTCTGAATGATGTATTTTAACTCCTTGAGACCAAGAGGTGCTCCTCATCCATTTAATTATCTGTGTTTAGCTAGATCCCTGCGTTCTTAGGAAAATGATAGGTTTTTATTACTTAAAAAAAAAAGTTAACTTTCTTTTGCAAAGTCATTATACCAAGAATGCTTAGATGATTAATTCTGTCAAGATACCTCTTTTGAGGGAGAGAGGTGAAAAATTGAAGGTGATATTTGGTGTCTTGAGTCTTTCTGAATTCCATTGTTCCAATAGGAAGCATTACTTGAAAATTGGAAACTTGTAAGGACTTAGTGATGTTCTGCAATTATTCACTGTCTAGGTGTATGAATTCTTGAGGTCTGGTTATCATTTAGTAGTGGTTAGTACCCTTAGGAGAATGAAGTTACTGTGCTTTTGCGATTGTTACTTTTAAAGTAAGGCCAAACTGAAGAAAACCAAAACCAGGTATTTTGGCAGAGTACAAACTCACTGAAGTATGTTTTGGCATGAACTCAAACCCTTTGCAGCACTGAACATTTGTTCAGATGTGGGTATGTCTGCGGGCAGGAGATGTTAATCACTACATGTACAGTAGCATGTCTGACTTACGTTGATCATTTCTTCTAGCTGAGCTGGAGCTCTGCTACGTATTTATGGAGGAAAGGTGAAGCAAAGCTGGGCTCTTCAGTGTCCAGTTTTCATTCATTAGGATGATCTTGAACCGTTTTTGAGTTGTGTATTATCAAGAAGGAATTGTGAAGGCTGGTTTCTGTCTTGCTTGCTGGGCAGATGTTTTGTGCCCTTAAGGAAGGGGTTGAGCTGCCTTCTCAAAACTTGGTAGTTTTACAGTGCCCAAACAGAATTAACTGCCTTGCTTTTTGCATTCATACGTGAGAAAGCGATTTGAAATCAGTGCAGCTTCTCTCTTAAGAGTTCCGCTGTGCTTCTGCTGCTTGTATGTTCAGTTTTTAGTGGATTCTTTTTGTCCTGTAATTGACTTGAGTTTGAGCAGGTAGTGTATGGAATTGGTAGAGAAAGTAAAAAACCTCAGAGATTCTTGTCCGTGGAGCTCTGAGAATTGTCGCTATATTATCTCCAAGTAGAGATAATTCTCAGTTCAAAATATGCACATGATCAGGATCACATACCACTTTCCAAAAGGGCACAGTAGCAACTGACAACATGGCTTTTTTCTTGCTCACTGAATATTTTTAAATGTGTTGTAATAACAAAATTCATGTTTATTAATAGTATGTCAAGTGAAATGACACTGACTAGGAAGCAATAGGGACTGCGAGATGTTGACTTCACTGGAGTATAAAATGCTGTCTGTCTTTTATTAATGTGTACTGGGAGGAATAGCAAACAAATTAAAATAATTTAACCCAGTGCAGGTGTCAGTGGAGATAAAATCTGAAAGAACTGATGATGTTTATCTTTATGTTTTTTTTTTTTAATTTATTTTTTTTTTAGCTTTACTTAGCATTAAGATTTGTACTAAGGCAGGGGTGTCTCAGCTCCAAAAGTTAACGTTGGTAGATAAACTTCTGTTGGGTTGGTTTGTTTGTGTGGGTTTTTTCTCCCTCCCCCCCCCAAATATAGTATATTGCATGTAGTCAATGCGAACTGAACCTGAAAAATACAGCACAAATGCAAAGCAAGCAAAAATGGCTGAGGTTTGTAAAAAAACTATACTCTTGTTTGGTTTTGTGTTTTGTTTTTTTTTTTTCTTAAGTGTTAAGGAGGATATACTAAATTCTCCTAGCTGTGTATTACCTAGAGTATCTCACAGGAAAATCCCTCACTTTGATCCAGATAGGTGTATGACAAGCAGATGTTAAATTTTGCAGTGTTGATATTCATCCTTGTTGTCTAGTACTGTTCTTAAGAAAAAACAGTAAAAATAATAGGCTGTTATGGTTAACAGCAACCCAGCCCAAGCTTTTCTTTGTTATTTGGTTACAGTAGTATCACATGAACATACAGAAATGAAAAATCTGTGGTGTTTCTCTTTTGGAGTATGGGGAAGAATTAGGACCAAGGATTATCCACATGTGGCCTTCCTGTGGGAAATTGTTTTTGGCAGTTCTTGAGCAAGGACTATTTCACTTAATTCAAATTACATGCTCTATAATTAGTTGATGCCCAGTTTTAAGCCCATGACAAGCACAGAAGATAAGCACTCTGTGGGAGTGGATGTCAGCTGGAGCTGAGTTTGAATGTGCTGTGATGTGAGTATTTTATGTTGGGTCCTATGGCTCCTCACTTAGACTTTTGAAATGTAAACAGTTTTGCTCATGAGATTGTTGGGCTGAAAAGATTAATTACTGGTTTTGAGGGACTGAAATGCTGTCTATAAAAGGCTATGTAAAAAAAAAAAAATAGCCTACATAACTGAAGACATTAATTTTCTCTTCACTGTAAGGTGCCACTGGAGTTTATTAAGATGACCCAATAATAATAGTAATTTGTACACTTTTCACTGTAAAGCTGCAGATAAAATACTGATTAATTTGATTAATTGCATGATGATTGAACAATGTCCACCCTGAAGAACCATGTGGTCATGTTATTGAAAGCTGTCATTATATACATAAAACTTGAAAGTGGGTCATGGGCACATACATCTGTTGATGCACAGTTTTGCCACTGTAGCAATTTCAAGTCAAGATTGTTTTGAGTTGAATTGTTTCTTTTCTTTACACTGTGGAATGTGAATCCCATTCTACTTTTGGATTTTGAAGCAGAGTGACAAGGAAATGGGAGTTAAAAGCTAGCAGAGAACTGATACGTATTATGTCACAGATGTAGGTATTCTCAACAACTTTCTAACTGACGTGTATGAATATATGGTTAATGGGATTCTCTTTTAAGGATTGTTCCTCTGATTTGTTTTTTTTTCCCTAGACCTTGATGACTTTTTGAAATAGTATCAAGATTGTGTTTAATGTGGAGTGTTGCTGATGTAACTGATGACTGTGCTCCACACAGACTACCCATTGATATTTCATTCTCCACACTACATAAAAATACAGTAATGGCAGCCTCTGTATTGCTGTAGCTGTGTGTTCAGGTTTTGACACTCGCTGTGCTTAATGTATGTGTTTCTAAAAATCACTTGGGAAATGTAGTACCCAGACAGCAGTGTGCCAGGCTGCTGCTGGACAAACCTTGTGGGTATGAGTGTAGACTGGTGGTGACACCAGAACAACCGTTTAAGCCAACATGCCCAGTGTGGCATGTGTGACCAAACCAATTTAGCTGGAAATGTTCCTGCGTGACCCACTCCCTTCCAGATGATGTAAATGATGTAGCAAAGGGTTCAGGGGTGGGCTTGAACTGCTCAAAGTAGTCATTGCTGTGATTGCAGCTACTAATTCAGGGCATTTAGTGAGGTACTTTGTTTGCTTGTTTGTTGTTTGGGTGTTTTGTGTTGTGTTTGTTTTTTTTTTTTTCCTCATGTTGGTGACTCTGGGTGATGCATCAACCCTCTGAATTCAGAGCTGCCCACTAAAAATGATAAGGTTTCATTTGTACAGCAAAAGTAGAAAGCTTATGCTACGTTTCTCTTCCATTTAAGCATTTTGCCAGCTTTTTGTTTATGTACTTTTTAGCTACATCTTCAAAGAACCCCTTTAACGAACCCATTTAACAAACAAGTGAAAATATTTTAGTGGTAGTATTTTCCTAGCTACATTAACATATGTTCAAAGGAGATGATTATTGCACTTCTGTTGATAGTCTATAGTCTGAACTCCTCATCAGTGTTTCAGATTTCAATGTTTCTGACACGCTAAAGGCTGAGAATTTCAGTAAAATCAATACATACTGAAATACCAAATCTATCTTAATCATAAAGCAAGTTTATCCCACTGGTACAGTTCTTTCACCACTACCTTTATTCAACATTTTGCTCTTCTCAGATTAAGGGGGGAACTGGAAAAAAATAGTTTTCCTTTCAGAAAGATTTCTAAAGTTTGTCATTCTGAAGTCATTTCTAAAGTCTGTCATTCGCTGAAATGTCTTTTAAGTAGAAGGCATCTGTATCTCATATAAACCAGTACTGAATGTCTTCAGTGCAAAGAACTATCCAGAAAGCAAGGATGGTGAGACCATAACAGTGATAATGACTAAAATATATGCAGGTTACTTAACTGAAACTTACAGATGCTTTAATCTAATTTTTTTTTTTTTTTTTTTTTTTGTGAAGTTCTCAAAAATATTTTTAAGTCCACTTTGACCTTTTTACGTGGGTTTTCTTAAGGAAGGTACAGAGTCAGACTTAGCTCCTTATTTGGGCTTATAGTTGAGTAATCCAGTACTTTGGGGATGCTTTTCAAAAAGGACAGTAACATACTGATTGTTATGCAGACCAATATGAAAGCCAGAAGTAATTCTGGTGTGTTGCTTGTCAGCAGGGATTATTGTGGATCTAGTGCATTTCTGTGTTGTGCTGTATGTAAATAAGAGTCAAAACATACTTGTGTATTCAACTTTTTCATGTCTATTAAGTTGTGAAATGGAGCATTACTGAAAAAACAAAAGCTTAAACCACCAACAAATTTTGACAGACAAATCTTTGGAATAACATCAAGATCTATATATAAAATACATGATACATTTTATTTGCACAAAAAAAAAAGTTTAACCTTCTGTAACTCTTGCTCTTCAGTAAACTCTCGATTTTTGAGATACATCCTTACACAAATAAGCTGTTTTTCTTCTCTCAGACCCAAACAATTTGGCTTTCTTGATGTACATCAATTGTGTGCTCCATTAGATGTCATTTTTTTGTAGGAAAGGCTACATAAATCATGAGTGTCTTCCCCAGAAGAAATTCAAATATGAAATTTTATTGCTTTTTTATTACTAAGCACATCACAGCATTATATTGTTTAATGAAATGTGACAGACTTTGCTGCAAGAAGTATAATGAATACAACAGCTCTTTTGCATTTAACAAGGTAAGGTTGCAACATTTTATTTTCAGGTTATAAAGTGATTGTTTGGGTTGGAGACAGATACAGGAATTCAGCATATTGTGTATATGTATGTATATTTTTGCAGACATCTGGTAACTTTATCATTAATTCCTTGATAGATCTTCAGAATGATAGCTTCTGACTTTCAAAAAGAAAAAAAAAAAAGATTTTCAATTAGAAGATCCATTTTGAAGTTCACATGTAACTTTGGAATAAGACTTGAGCTGATTTTATTTTATCCCTCCTGCCTTGGGGAAGGTACTTTTGGTTTCCTTGGCCACAAAATGGCACCGAATTGCTCTTCCTTTTCTCCAACAATAAAAATATTTATGAAAGTTACATTGATAATTAATTATATTAAAATATCGAGAACCAATGCTTTCTACTTAAAATATAGTAACTTAGTTGTTTATTTCTGACAACCTTAATTTGTTTTTTATATTTTGTTTAATTTGAAGAATGTATTCTGCTCAACTAACAGTTTTGTCAATGCCTTGTCCAAAATTAACTTCTCTGTAGTTAATGCATTGATCACTGTTTAACTGTAGCTGTTCATACAGGGTCAAATTTGAATCTGACCACTTAAATGATACGAAATACCAAAGGTATGTTGAGGATCCTGTAATCTTTGTAACAGATCATGCAAAGTGAAATAGTAATAGTGCTGTAACTGTTGTGTAACAAATACTCCAGTCATACTACATTGCTGCAATGTCATTTAAAATACAAAATTACTTTTTTTAGTAACTTTGGCATTTACTTATCAGTACTTTTGACTGAATTGAATGTTTTGCTGAGTGTCTTATCTGTTTAAGGTAGTTCAAGATAAAACATCATTTGTTATGCTATTTGTCTCTGCAAATTGCAAATGAATATGAATTTCCTAGTGCATTTAGTAATACTCTGCATGGCTAGTGATATAAAGTTAACTTAATGGGAAGTTTTGGAATCAATACCTGTATGTACTATGTATAACAACTGTAGGTGCTTACAACTTCTTACTGTAATGTAAACTAAGAGTAATAAACTTGCATCATTTTAATGGGGAAGTTTGAAAGTGGAGCTTGGGCATTGAGTTCTAAATTGACAAATGGTTACTCAGATGAAAGAAAATTGCATGGTTTGTGTTGAATAATCTATGTTTTTTCATATATTTAATAAGTTTTTTTGGGAAAAAAAAAAAAAAAAGGTAAGTTACTAATTTCATCAAATAGAAAGTAACTCTTTTCGTTGATGAAGATGTGCTTATTTTCTGATGTGAAACCAGAATCGATAATGAACAGAAAATTCCTAGCTGGGCAGATGCTCTTTCAGAAGACAGTAGGATTGCAGCTTTGAAATGTAAGTGTGCACATATAGCTGCAAATATCCAGCTACAGTTTAGGTTAGTCTTGATACTACTTACATGTAATACTAACCACATTCTAGCCAACTTTGTGAACTGCAGTACATTTACAAATAGCTTGCTTTTTACACAGGGTGTTTTTATTGCTTTATGAGATTGCTGATGTTTTTTGTTTTTTTTTTCATACAGTCAATTGCATTCTTGAAATAAGAAAGAAATGCCAATGTGCTTACAGCAGAAGTAGGATCACTTTAAAATGGTAGCATAAGGAGTATCCCCCTCCCTTTTTACTTTTTCAGTCTCATTCTCTGCCTACCCAAGATCATAAATCTTAATGCATTTTCATCTCTACAAAATATAGATCTCTCTTTGGGTACAAAAAACAGAAAGAAAGAGGAGAATCCCTAAAGCAGAAGGCTTAGTGATGAGGACAGTATTCTTTCAACTTTAGATGACTGACCAGACTTTCTCAGAAGCCTTCAGAAGCCATCTCATCTTCTGGCATTTTGTCTGGTTTGAGTCCAGACACTTGCAGGATAGAATAAAAGCAGTACTGTCACCTCACACATAGTTATCAGGAGAAGTCAAGGTAATAGATGTTTTCATTAAGTACCTCTGACCAATGATACTCGACTTTGTTGATGCTTTATAGTGATACTGTGTAGTTCACCTGATTAAATTCTAATCCCCTTAAGTATGGATGTTATTTAAATAAGTGTATTTTATTTCTTCCATTCCTGAGTATCTTTGCTAATGAAAATACAGTTGCTTGTATATGTCTGATGCTAGTGATTGTGTCAACAATTTAAAGATGTAATTGTTTCCTACCATATTTTACATTTTATTTAATTTTGCATCTGTCCTCTGTAGTAAGGATGAAGAATATTCTATTTTAAGCCTTGTTGTATTGTTTTGCGTGTCTTCTGTGGTAGTGTTTCTCACCAGTTGGAAGTTCATAGGTTTTGCAAAGTTATCAGTGTACAATACAAATACAACTGTTGTTCCTTTATAACCAAGCCTCTCAAACGCTGTTCTATTTCAGTAACTCTGCACAGAAAGTAATTGTCACAAAGGGGCCTTATTTCCCCATACAACTTACAAAGTAAGTGAGGTATTAGGCTGGAAAGCCTCCAGGCAAGGGAGGAAATTGTCATTGTTGGCTGTATTCATCTATCCTGTGTAGGAGATCTTGGGCAGCTACCTCGATCACTCTTAAGTTGTATTTCTTGTTTGTTGTTCTGTGTTTGTTTTTTCTTGTTATGTTTTGGCTTTTTGTTTTGTTTTTTAAGTCTGAATGGTCTTAGTGATTTGTGATTTCCCTTACATTTAACACAGAATGCTGAAGGAATTGGTAAAATAATTTTCAGACCATAACCAGAATTGCCACAGGACTTTTGCACTTTTTATTGCATTACTTGCTTCATTTCCTCTTCTCCTCCTTCAAATAATGCCTAACTTATACTGGCAAGGAAAGAATGCAGAGTAGCAAACTTCTTCCCTTTTTTTTACTGTCTCAATATTTTACCTTTCTTCATTTCTAATTTTAAAACAACACAATTGGTTGAAGGTTAGGAGGTAAGACTGAAGAAAATGCCTGGACTGCTTTGCTATAATGCAAAGTATTTGCTGCCAAGGAATTGTCAGGATCTCTGAAACATGTCTCCTTTTCTTTTTGACATTTGGAGAATGTAGCTTGTGAACTACTTGGTTAATTGTTGCGTGTCCCTGTAACAGGTGTTTTCTTTTATTCTAGGTGAAGGTCTGATGTTTCTACTTCAATTGAGACTTATTGTTTAATAAAATTGACTGTCTAAACGTAGTAATAAATTTCTTAAAAGTATCAAAGTCTGTATTTAAAACCAGATGACTGCCTTCTTAAAAAAAATTAAAAAAACCCAAAAAACCCCACAACCCACTAATTAGCTATTGTAAGAAAAGTTATCTTTTTCTTAAGGTTGGAATGTGGTTTGTAAATCTCTGCATCTGTCCCTTCAGCTGGTGAGGTTGATTCCTACGTTGTACTGTGGATACAGTAACTATGTATTGTGATCCAGACTTGGGTATCAAACATTGAATATTCTTAATGTCAGAGTAGTTGGTGTGTGGCCATATGGAAGCCTCACAATACAGTTGCATAACAATCATTTTGATTTTAGTCCGTCTAGTTCACTGACAGATAAATATAATCATCCTGCCTTCTCACTGGCTGTCATCTTTTCATTTTCCTCTTGTCAGTGATGGTGGTTTGGTGGTTGGGGTTCAGGTGTTTTGGTTTTTATTTATTTATTTTGTGTTTGTTTGTTTTTATACAGGTATTTATTTTTTTTTAGTTAAGGAATATTACCATGATGATATTTGCCCAAAGCATTTTTAATTGCACCTGGAATACCATAACTTTTGCTTTCCATTAGCCCGTATAATAAAAAAGTTTCCAGAAAGAGTTACAAATTCTATCTATCTATAATACAGTTCCCTTTAGAGAACATGTGAGCAAACAAAACGTACAGGCTGAATTGCCCTCTGCATAAACAGACAATAAGGGAGACTTTGCTGGGCTCTTGCTTCATTTGCTTATGAAAGTTTGAAGGCATTTACCTGTCAGGAAAAAAGACTCATACCGAGGAGCTTTCGATGGAGCCGTGTTTGTTGCCTTTATATTCCAAATACATTTATTTTTACTGTTGACTGCAGTATGTCTAGGGAGAACTACATAGCTAGCAGGAGAAGTTTAAAAATAGGATTGTCAACCTTCTAATGTGTCCTTACTTTCGAAGCTTTCAACATCTGACCTAAGTATGCTGTGAATCAAATGAAAATCAAATTATAGCAGTATAACTATTGTCTCACATCCTGAGGTACTGCAAGGAAACAAAGTAAAGGAGAAATAAAATTGCTTTTTATTGCAGGGAAGTCAGCACTTGAAGGACAGTGCTTCTAGTTAATTGCAAGTAGTGGAGACTGGAAGAGCATTTCTATAGACAAATTCAATATGTTGAGACGTTTAAGTGTAATGAAATTTGAGATAAAGTTCTGTGATTATTATTGATGAAATACTTAGCTTGGTGCAGGAATACAATAGTATCATGGGATATTTGCACTGCTGTATAAAACATTCAGAATATTTGGAAGTATGATTTATAAGAAAAAGTGGCTTGACAGATTGGCCTTTTTAATCTGCAGTGAAAGCATATTAGGAATTAGGTTTCCAGCTTCTTTATTAGTTACTGTATTGGAAGCTATAGTCACCAAGTAATCATCTAAATTTTCATGAAATTTAGAGCGACTTCTCCAATTCTTTACACTTTATAGTGACCATTAAAATATTGTATGTGAACTACAAAAGTCAGTGTCTCCAAGGGAAGCATTTAATGTTGAACCAAGAGATTTCATTGAATACGTTGAAGTTCAGAAGCTGAAAGAGGACTTAGGTTTGATCCAGATGGTAATAAGAGGTACATCAAAATCTTGAGATGATTTATTTTTTAAAGATGATTCATTAAAGGAGTTCTCTGAAATTTTTGACTTGGATATCTAAGCCTGAGCTGGAGGAGAGGCAGAAAAATCTGGAAGTACTTTGAGTAGCCATTTTAATTGACTAAGGTTAAGGTAGAGATTGCATTGATAGAGTTGGATACTATTTTGATTTTGTGTACGTAAGTTCACATATTCTTTGCTGAATTTGTTCTGTGAAGGTGCAAAATAAAGAATCCCTATCTCTAGAGTTTTAAGTTGGAGAAGAGGAGAACGGGAGCTCATAAAGTTAGTAGGCATTTAAAAACCTTTCAGTTTGGCTGTCATCTACAGTTAAATATAGGATCTCTCAGTGCTTGTGATTTCAAGCTATGTAAAATCTTTTTGCTGAATAACTGATGTTTCCAAGATATGGATGTTGCTAGGCCACCACTGATGATAAATACCATCAGTCTTAGGCTGAGTTCATACACAACATTTATCAATATGATCCTGAAAGACTCTCGTTTCAAAACTACTGTAGAAGAAATTTTGACCAAAAATAATTGCTTTGAAAATCAGCTATAGGCATTGAAACGAGTTGTGCAGATTTTTATTTTTATTTTTTCAAAGGCTGTTTTGAATTACAGTCAAACTTGGGAACCTGGCTACAGATGAAAATACAAGGCATTCAATTGAAACATGAGAGCAAACCCTTTTATGTTGAGGGTGGTCAAGCACTGGAACAGGTTACACGTAAAGATGCAGAGTCTCCATGGACTTTGGAAATATTAAAAATCCCAGCTGGAATTGGTCCTGAGCAACTCGGTCTAGTTGACCCTGCTTTGAACAGAAGCTTGAGCTGGATATCTCCAGAGACCCCTTCCAACCTCAGTTATTACTCCATTCTGTGAATAAAAAAAGAGCCACCTGAACTTGTCCATAAAAATAAAGATTTCTTATAGATCAGTTCAGAAGCACTTATTCAAGATCTGTATTCAAATTTCAGAGTGAGCTTGGGGCTGTATTTGAGAACTACATGAGTTCAGTTTAGGCCTTTGATCGTTCTCCTTCAAAATGCATTAATGCATCATAGTATCTTAATACATTAATAAAGATGTTGTTAATTCTCCTATACGATAATTGATACTGACTGCAAGTCTTAAATATACTAATTTGACACTATGTTTTTGCTGTGGAACATGCTCATGTTTTAAATCCGCAAACCAAGCGGAAAAAGTAATTAGTACATGGAAAGTATGCAAGCTTAACTAACTTGGTAATTTTCCCGATTTCTCATAGTTATGAAATAAATAAAACTAATAAATCTTTCAGTATCGAGAAACAGGATTCACAAAATACTGTAAGGGAAAGCATTTACTCTGAAATACCCTAACTGCAGCTCTTTTTTGGAAGAGCAGAAAATGAAGGACATTAATTTTATTTTTTTTCCTTTGCAAGTACTGTGCAGATGAAGTCATTAAGGTATCGGCAATAACAGCTTTATTTTAAGGTAAGTAGAAGTTATCCTGCGAGTGGAAATTAATGAACAAATATTTCATTAAGCCTCTGATTCTTTCCCTTCGGTTAGTATGAAAAAGGTAAACCTTTGACAATCTTCTGGTTTTGTTGCTATGATTTAGTAAGGAGAAAAATGGGTATTAAACTTGGGCAGGATGAGGAGGCATCTGGTTAGCTCTGCAAATGCATTTTGGATACAAATTACTATATGAAATATTCCATCTCTGTTCTAATGATGGGTTATTATCATGAAAAGGAAATTTGTCAGCCAACTGGCTACACAGATGGTGTTCCTGGGTGATAGTTTTGCTTCGGAATCAGAGAAATGAGGTATTCTGCAGTTCAGTGTTGAGTCCCACAGAATCAGTCACTTGTATGACAGGTTTGGAAAAAAAGAATAATGAAAAATGGAGAGCTCCCTGAAAAGCAAGAGCTGTTCTATTCCATGGCATTCCATGAGCCATTCCATGGCTCACTGGAGGGAAAGTCTTAGGAGGAGAGGCTGAGGGAACTGGGGTTGTTCAGCCTGGAGGAGAGGAGACTCAGAGGGGACCTCATCACTCTACAACCACCTGAAGGGAAGTTGTAGTCAGGTGGTGGCCGGGCTCTTCTCCCAGACAACTGGTGACAGGATGAGAGGGCATATGGCCTGAAGCTGCGCCAGGGGAGGTTTAGGTTGGGTATTAGGAATCACTTCCTCATGGAAAGGGTGGCTGCCCAGGGAGGTGGTGGAGTCGCCATCCCTGGAGGTGTTTAAGGAAGGATTGGATGTGGTGCTTAGTGACATGGTCTAGAGAGACCTTCTTGTGACCTTTCAGTACTTAGGGGGGCCTGTCAGAGAGATGGGGACAGACTTTTTAGCAGGGCCTGTTGTCATAAGACAAAGGGTGGTGCTTTTACACAAAAAGAGGGAGATTTAGACTAGAGAGAAGGAAGACATTTTCTACACTGAGGGTGGTGAGACGCTTGCCCAGGTTTCCCAGGGAGGTGGTAGATGCCTCATCCCTGGAACTATTCTCGGTGAGGTTGTTTGGGGCTCTGGGCAACCTGCTCTGGTTGCAGATGTCCCTGCTCCCTGCAGGGGGGTTGGACTAGATGACCTCGAAGGGTCCCTTCCACCCCAAACCATTCTGTCATTCTGTGATTTTCAGCAAGTTCAGAAGACTGTTTAATGTTTCTGCTAAGGCACATTTTCAATAATTAGGAGTTGCGATATCAGGCCATACTTTGTTGAACGGGAAATACTTATTTCCTGTCAAGCTACCACTGTTTCATAATGTGTAATTTTTATTTAATTTTTTTAACCTTGGGAGATGTCTGAGTTCAAAATTTCCTGTTGATTAGATTACCACAGAATTTATGGAGGGTGTGATAGATGCACTTCTACTTCCCACAAGGATGCCAATTCTGATTCGGCAGGCAAATCCACATACTTACACCCACTAGTATTTTGAACCTGACTTCTGTCAGGATGTTGCCAAAAGGATGGAATCAGGATTTCTTGAAGTTCTTGTGCTTCAGGACTTCCTATTTAATCTGTGGTGGTATGAATGAGACAAGAGGATGCAAGCTAGCCATGTAGAACTGCAGTGTCAACCAGTCATAATTCTAGTTATTGAAAGTCTAAGCTCCTGATAGAGTTAGGATTAAGTAGGGCTTACATGATGCAATAGTTCTGCTTGACCAGACTTTGGAAGTCCATTAGCTAGCTGGTGTGCTTGGTGAAAGTGCTCAATAAAAGTGAATACCTTTACTGTGTTGATGGAAATGTCTTGAGAGTTTGCAGAAGTCTGTTGGTACAAATATTTGACCAACACAAAGATTAATGTGGTGGTGATACCTAAACACTAGGATTTCAGTCTCCTTTTATGATGAAAGGAGGCACAAAAGAAGGTTTGCAAGTAAGTGTGGAATTTCTTGATTTATTGGTTCCTGCTTTTATTTAAAAAAAAAAAAAAAAAAAAAAAAAAAAAAAAAAAAAAAGGAAAGAGGGATTTTACAAGTTTAAAGAAAATTG
>JANHGN010006641.1:0-20486 GCA_024605025.1 Megaceryle maxima | reverse complement strand
AAAAAAAAAAAAAAAAAAAAAAAAAAAAAAAAAGAAGGTAGTGAGGTATTTGCAAGCTTAATGAAATTTGAGAATTTTCTATTGGAAAACTTATCTCACTAATTATATATCATGTAATGATTACATACCTCCTAAAGAATTACAGGTATACACTTGAGAGTAAACTGCCTAGTATTTCTCAGAAATTACCAGACTTCACTTGAAAAGGGAATAAATTTCTTTGTATTCAGTAATAGCAGATAAAATGAACTTAGATTCAGTGTCAGTTGTGGAAATGCTCTTTTTTTTTGGAATATTTTAGGGGATACTATGGAGTTACTTCCATGTCAACTGGTTAAGCTTTTTTAGGGCATGATGGTGGTGAATCTTCAGTATTTCTGTGTATTTTTGAAGCTGGTTGTAATTTTTTATCCTCTTTTAAAATTAAATCTGTATAAAGATTACTGCTTGAAGCAATATTGGGAAGCAGTATCACTTCAGATCTCTGTCTGCAGTTCAGTGTGCATGCAGGTGGAAGTGACAGCATGCATTCAGAAGAGTTACTGACACATTAAGAATTAGAAAATCTATTTAAATAGACTAGACACACCACCATGCCAACCCCATCCTGTTGTCTTCATGTTAGACAACCATCCCGTTCCATCCAGTCACTGACTTTCAAGTACTTTCATGCCATAAACAAAACAAAATCTGAGCTAACTCCAACTTTCTGATTGCAAATACATCTTGTGCAGAGTTTGACTTAGCTGATGACTGGGATTGTTCCAAAAGCATCCTTCTTTTCCTTTTGCACATGGTTTGAGGACTGATTAAATTGTCCTTATGTAGATTAATGGGAGTAACTTTTATTGTGTTTTGCTGCTGATGATTTGGTTGCAGCCCTCACTTAACCACGAGTAGCAAACAACCTTGTTGCCTTCTCCATGATAGAAGGTACAGTCCTGTTAGTCCCTTCTGAATAATCCTATATGAAAGTTGTATAAATATAATAGCTGATGTTTAATAACAAGATGTGTCTGAGAAGGGAAAAAAAAAGTTTCTGCACTTGTCCAAACCTAAACAAGCATAATAGATAAAAATACTTTCAGAAATCTGCTGTGATGACATCATGTAGATTATTGAAAGTAGTTGGATCCTGGAGAGAAGGAAAACTGGCACAATCACATTATCTTCTTAGAGCAACAAGTTGAGGCGCTGGCGGACAAGCGATCAGTATTCCACATAAGCATTAGTCTGTTCCCTGAAATTTAAGGTCTGTTTTTATGTTTATCATGCAAGCTAACGTAATGCAAGGAAACTTAACTCGGGTAGAGCTGCAAAGTCTTAGGTTTGTGCTTCTGATAGTCTCAACCGAAAATGCCAACAACATACAGGCCTAGTGTGCTAGTAGTGGTGAGGTTTTATATTTGTATAGCTCTGTTCACCTGAGAATTTATCATGCTTTACAGCACGTCTGATTCTGCAGTTCTACTGCAGAATACACCCATTTACAAAAGATAAACTGAGCCATGAAGTTCACAACCCGAAGGAAATTCCATCTCTCTGCCTTTGTGAAAAGAAGCTGCTTCAGAGTCCTACATTTTCCCTTGCTGCTATTCCTGCTCTTGTCTGGAGAGACGGTGAATATGTTGGAGAGAAGACTGAGCTCCTGTCCTTGTTCTTTGTGGTAATTGGATGCTGAGTGTTGTGGAAGGGTTATCTGATCTCGTCTTCCCTGAGTGCATCGAGAACGCATTGTTCAGCAAGGAGAGAAGGAGCAGCGTATCTAACTGAATGTTTCACTCTGGGTTTTCAGGCATTCAGGACTGCAGACTTCACTGCGGAATGGTAATCAGATTCAAAGTGCTCTCTTTTATGGGGAGTAACAGTGGAGGTAGAGAACGGAGCAAAACCAAAAGAAAAAGCAGAAAGGGAGGGGAAAACCTCCCCAAGGTCACGAGCAGGTCATGAACAGATAGTTCAGATCTCTGTATGGAGAATAAATAGTCACTTCAATAGCAGAAACTTTTATAATATATTCTGCAAGATTACTGCAGTTCCTGGAAAATGTCTATTGCAAAGGTACGTGAGGTAGCTCATGTTCTGTTGGCAATTTTATGCAGCCTTACGCTGCTTGTTTTATTAGCAGAGTATACTGCAGGTGCAGGAGTACCGAAAAGGTGTTTGTGTTGGGTTCCACTATTGGTACAGGCAATCACAGAGTGCAGTACTTCTAAGTTGCATCTTATTTCTAAAAGCAGGGTTTTATCTTTTTAAATTTTTGAAACAAATTATTTCAAAAAGTTTTCCTGTCCAACATTCACTAATCTTTCAGATTTCAGGTTTAATCATGGGAGATACCCATTATAGATTTTACAGTGTTGTTGTCTTGCTTTCTATAATTTAATCCAATTAATAGTAAGCATTTGTCTCTTCAGTCTTTGGTTTATCAAGTTAAATAGGTCAACATCATCTTGTAACATCAGCTATCCCTGTTGTTGTCCATTTTAGAATCATTGAATGTTAGTGGTTCAAAGGGACCTCTGGAGATCATCGAGTCCAAAGCATTTTTTAATCATTTTTTATGTTTGTACCCTTTCCAATTTTGGATCAACCTTGAATTCAAGTAACCACAACTTTACAGACTTTTTAAAAGACCTCCAGAAGTTTCTGTCCAACCTCAAATGGTCTGTGGTTCTGTGAAAGGTTACAAAAGCCCAAATAAATAGTTTTGCAGATAGACCGGAGACACTTGAGAGAAGGAAGAGACAGGATTATGGCCTGGAGCTGGCAAGGGAAGACTGGAGATCATGGACAGTAGAAACAGTGTTAAGAAAAAACCATTGTTTTGATTCAGCTCTATGTGAATCTATGGACAAAGACTCTTGTCAGCCTTTTCCACAGCTATGGTAAGGAGCTTTCTTCATATAAAGTGCATTGCTCACACTGAGGTGTTAGCATCTCCAGAATTCATCAGAAATTACTGTAGACAGTTGCATAGTCTCTTGATTTGTGGTATTGAACTACATCCTGTTTCTCTTGCTTTGATCCACAGTGACATCCAGTTGTTAAGCCAAGTTGCCTGTGCTGTGGCAGTGCGGTCTCACCTTTTCATTATGACCCTTATTAGAGCGCCAGGGTTTGCGTTAAGATTTGCTCATGGCAATACTAAATGCCACTTGTCTCTTCAGTTGATCTTTGACCAGCTTTGCCTTGAACACTGGCTACTTTGCTGAATTAGTTCAGAATAGCACGTTGAGTGAAATTGATGGGGCTTGTTCAAACACTTCTGCATTTTGATTCTTTTCAGGAAAAGTTATTTTAAAGCTTTGCATGCTTTCAAGATGACATCAAGTTTTAAATGGCCCAGCTGCATTGTCTGCCTTAACTACAGCTGTGGGCATTATTTGTACTCTGATATTCAGAGTTTTACAGTCAGACAGGAGCAAGGTTATTGTTATTTAAACTCCTAGTGAATGGATTTGTCTCTTCTTTTCCAGGTCTTTTGTTATTCTAGAATGAATGCAAATCTGTTAAACAGGTTTTTTCCTCAGCCTTTTTTCTTTTAATGGGCCACACTCTACTCTGTAGGAGAATTTGTATAGCTGGGGCTCGAGGAAGGAAGAATTATTTATTCTTATGATGGTCTTTTTCTTTTACAAGATTAATGAATTGTACAACCCAATGTCTGTCTCCCCTCATCCAGTTTCTTGGAAATTTCTCCAACTAGCAGCTGCTGGTTTAAGTTTCTTATATAGCATGACATTCAAGCACATCCTGCAGTTGTTTAATCAAATCTATACTTTAAGCATGTATTTAATCATATTCAAATAACAGTCCATCAGAATAGGGCTAAATGCTTCTAATCCTGTTTAAATGAAAACTGTATGGGGACCTTGCTGCCTGTGGGGGCTGTGTCTGTGCCTGGTGGAACCAGTGGCCCAATTGGCTATTGGATTCCCAAGAACACAGCAGCTGGCTTTCAGCATTTGGGTGATGTTTAGACTGTAGTTACTCCATTGCTTTTTCATGCACATTTCTGGTGTAATAATTGTCATTTTGAGAAAATGTTTTGAAATTCTAAGAGCATAAGGAATTTCATAATGTGAGTGCTTTCAGTTTTTAGCTTGATATTTTTTGCTTGATGGCTGTTTGGGTATTTTTACACAATTTAGATGTATAAGTGGCTTCTTGTGTTATAAATTAATAGTATTATAAATAGACACAAGTATAGGAGCATGTATGGATTTAAGATATTGATGCCAGATTTGTAGTGATGTGCCAGTATGAAGTGACTTCAACTTGGAAAAAATTGCACAATTATAAATCTTTGCTTTTTAAAAATAGCATGGTTGTTTTGAAAATCAAGTAACAACCATTTATCTGGGTGTCTGTAAAAATGAAAAAGCAATATATTGTCTCATGAAGATTTTTCTTGCACATTGACTGGCTCACACACAGCTTCTTCATAGTATTTGTTGCATGCTTTTTAGCAAATAGAGCTGACTTAAACAAAAAAAAAAGGTAGAAGTTTATTATTGAAATGCAATTCAAAGATGAAATTCTTGGCGAATCCTGCATCTTGCTGCTTACAGTAATAAAAAAATCATAAATAGTCTGTGTAGGTGGAGCTTGAATTCATTGGATGCTCATACCTGGCCTGTTGTTCCAGGGTAAACCAAAGTCCAAAGGCACATCTTCTGCAGGAATCTCTTCAAGTGCAAGTTCCCAGGCTTGGTTCTGTAAATCCAATACTGTAACAGTTTGTATATGCTGCTTTTTCCTCTCTTCATAACAGGATACTGTAAATCTTCTAACATGAGAAAAATTAGTAATATTTTTCAGCTTCTGAGAAAGTAGTTTTAAAATGAATTGAACCTTTCTGTAGAAAAACCATATGTTTGTGTTTATAATTTTATGAATCTGATATTATTTATTTATTTATTTTTTAACCTCTCTTTGCAAACTTGTTTAGGGCATTTTTTGAAACAAAGGAACTTCTGGTTTACTTATGTGAGGATCATATTGGAAAAAAAATGAATACAATATGCAGATCATTGAAGTTTAATTTTAACTTGAAGTTAACTTTCTGGCATCTGAATACATTTATCTTATAGATGAATACAACTGTTTAAATCTAGTCTGCTAAGCAGACGGTGCAGTTATGGGGAGGAAAAAAAAAAAAAAAAAAAGAATTGAAAGTGAAAGGAACCAAGGCTGGAACTCATAGTTTATCTTTTCTGCCAAATACATTTGTCACAACCATGAATAGTCAGAAGGCTTTCTTGTCAAGACTGATATGTGGTAGAAGAAAACCCCTCCTCCAGGACAGCATCTCCTGATGATGGATTGCAATCTAAGATACACTTGAAGACGGTATAGCTCACCAGTTCTGCACTCTGTCCTCCCCTTCTTGGCAATTGCAGAACTGCAGTTTGAATTTTAATGTAATGATTATTAATGTAATGATATAACACGATCACAGGATTACTTTTACTTATTGTTTGTTTTGCTAAACTGGTAACACCTCCCTCCAAGTGTTGTCTGGGGTATCTTAAAAAATAAGTACTCAACAGTTGCTTGTGAATGGCTGGGCTGTAAGGACCCTTAGAGCTGTGTGTAATTGTGGAAATAGTTTTATCACTGAGATCGTGTAAATACTGAAATGATTATGTGCACTTTAGCTGAATAGTTGTCTAATTCTTCCAGCTGTGCCTTGACAAATTACCATAGAAATAACCATTAATTATCTGATCTATAAAAGGAGAAATCATTTGATCTTTTTCCAATTATTACTGAGTAATTAAATGAGAAATTACCCACATGTAAACTAATCTGCATAAACCAAAACAGTACCTAAGATTGCAAGGCTTTTTTTAATGTGGTATAGTGGAAGTTAAGTGGGGGCTAGCCTTGAAGAATTCTAACTCACAAGCATAGTGAAAAATGGGGGGTATTTAGTCTACTGGACAAGCAAGGAACAGGGAGACAGATTTATTCCTGCTCTTCACAATTCTCAACTAGGTTTGTGGTTCCTGTGAAAAATTGTGCTTGACTTAAAGGCTTTTATTAATAAAACTTTCATTTTATTAGCTACCTGTTACATAAGGACATCTGTTTCTCTAAGAACATAATATTCTTCTAGATTAGGGCATTGTTACATTCATACAAGCAATGCTTTGAACCCATTTCCTTTATTTCAATAAAGCAAAGAGCAACATTGTCCTTGAATGGATCACACTTTAGGAAAAATAGTTTTTGCCTTTTACCAACAAGAGAAACACACTGAATTTTGGGTGGTGTGTTTTTTGTGTGTGTGTTTTGTTTGTTTGTTTTTAAATCATATATGAACAGACTTTACAGATTAGCAGTGTCTTCAGCTGAGCTGAGTTTTAGTTTTTAATTCTCATTCTGTTTAGCATCCAGTTTCCCCTGTAAATAGCTTTACTTACACATGTATGTCCTTGGCTGCTGTTACTAGCTGGTAGTACTCTAGAGTTTGGCAAACTTTCTTTTCAGTTTGTCAGTGTAAATAAAGTCCATAAAAACTTGTTTTAGTTGCCCACAAGTAATACTGTCATGTTCTTCAGATAAGGAAGAAAATTGGGAAAAAATGGCTCTAAGTAAATAAGCATGTTTTGTTTGAAAACAGACTAAATGGTTCATCTTGGTTTGATGCTTTTGAACTTCTTATTATTACATGTAGATGTATTTCTGTCAAACATTTAAACATTTCCTACAGAGTGTGTCAAAATTAACCTTTCTGTCTTGGTGGGGGAAAAAAATCCAACCTAAGTACAAGTGGATTATTTCGAATGGAACCAGAACTACACTTGGATGAGGCTGGAGGGGGGGAACACCTCCTCCAGTTCAGCCAACTCTTTTCCTGACTTAGTGAGTTTTGTGCAGCCCAGACCTTGAGTCTGCTTTTCATGGGGAACTTACCAGATTTTTCCCCATCATGTGCTTCATCCTTTTCAAGGAGCAATTTATTCAAACCTTCACATAGAAGCTCATTCTAAGTTATTAGCCATTGCCATCTCTTCAGAGGTTGATCAGCGTTGTTAAGAATTTGCCTTGGAATTAACTTGAAGAAAGAAAAAACATAGCTGAACATATTTCTGTCCCTTTTTCTTTTTTCCCCTTTTCTTCCTTTTTTTTTTTTCTTCTTCTTCTGAAAGATGGTTTATTGAGGAAGGGAGGGACTGCCTGATTTCAGTGTTTGCACCCTATTTTCTACTGTGATTCAAAGTCCAGTGGAAGGCTAGATGACAACATTCTTGCTAAGAAATATGTGTCCATAACATTTTGGAAATTTTGTTACCACCTATAGTCTTAATGAAGCATCTTTCAAATCTGATGATTTACCAGTCAGTTCTTGTTCTATGTGGTTTTAGTTTCCTTTAAAAAATTATTACTTAATCAACAGCTCAAATAGGTATAAAAAATTAACCACATTGTGGCATGACATTTCTACAGTTTACTGTTTCTGATGATCATTCTGTAACAACTGAAAAATAATGAAAGCATTAAGAGCACCGTTGTGGTTTTGGGATGCAAGAGGCTTCAAATCTGAGGCTCACCACAGGAGATGTTTTTCATGAAACTGCTTTTTCTGCTGAATATTATTCTTGCTATGATTCCTATACTCAGAAGAATTGCAGTAGTTCTTAATTTGTCCCACTTCTAAGTGATGGAAACAACTGGAGAAATTCATTAATGATGTGTTCTTAGAGCTTGGTTTAGCACTTTAGTTTTTCTTCAACTTTTGTTCCCTTGTATTTTCTAAAGTCATGAAAATGTAAAACATCAGGAAACCTTTCACTTTCCATGCCTGTCAAAAGAATGGGAATGTTATTTGGCTGCCTTTCAAACAGGAAAATAAAACTTTGGGGAGGAAAAACTTCACAATCATCCTGGCAAAAAAAGTGCTGATTTTCTGAAGTTTTTTCAGGGGAATGTTGGTGCTCAAGTGCTTTTTTTCCTTCCCTTTATCTAAACAAATGATACCCTTTCAAGCTAGTTTTTAGAGGTATGAAATTAAGTACAGTGAAAATTCCAGTTCCTTCTTTTTAATGTTGTTATGAGAGTCAAGCACAGTATTGCTATTGCTGTCACATAATGAGATGATTACTACCTATGGAAAGGCCCTATTAAATGAAAAATCACTTGTTAAAGCAGCCTCACTTTGATAATTAGAAACATCACTTGCAAGAATTAGCCTATAATCAATCTTTTCAGCTAGTAAATGGAGATGCATAAAACTTGTGAAATGTAAAAGCTGATCCAGGTGTTGAGGAGGCACAGTACTCCCAGAATGGAGTTTGTCTCTGCAGCACCAGCTTCAGAGACACCTTTTTCAGTCTTCCTCAGCTGCTAGCGATTCTTTCTAGCATTGGGATGGCTGGCTGCTCTTGTGTTCCTGTTGGGGAAAGCTATTATAACAGTTGATGGTCTTCAACATGGACTTTTCTTCACTGGGTAGGTCTGTGAAAATGTATGCATCCTACTTACTGCTTTCCTGAGTAGACACTTTGCAGAAGTACATGTTGCAAGATGGTATGCAACTGCATTTAGAAATCACAGGCATTAGGAGTGAAGAGAAATTAGCTGAAAGTTAGCAGTCCGTATGCTTTTAGGGATATTCTGCATTCTTCTTTGGTCTCTCTGCCTGAAGGGCCTTTGTAAATTTTTGGGCCTCTGTGCTTCATTTGTTTATCTGTGGTTTACAGAACCACTACAGGATATTTTTGTTAGGTAGGTGACTGTCAGCATCGGGAGGAGAATTTTTATTTTTCTGTTTGTCCTCAGTGCAGATAATATTGCTAGGTATCTGGGATGAAGCTTGACTTGAAACCCTCAAGGAATTGGAGACTGTGAGCCTACTTTCTGGTAGAAATGCAGAATATGGTGAGCGTTGGTTTATTGATCTAGATTCCTCTGCTTCTGTTCGGGCATCGCAGGTGCATCAAGGTTCGGCCTGCTCTTGCAGTTCTCTTAGTAACTAAACATTAGTCTTGTTTCATCAGCTTGAATACACAGATACTTATTTTTCAAATAGCAAAGCTTTTAGTTACATCAGTAATAGTGATTCTGAAGCAAGTAAGCTTCGTGAAGCAGAGGTAAGGCAGTATCTAGTGCAGACAGTGCAACTAGGGCAGAATTTTTGTAGGGACACGCTGAGCTATCATCAATCCATTGACACACTCCATTGAGCATTGACAGGTAAAGAGCTTGATGGCTGCTCATGTTGTGTTGTCCTAAATTAAGGTAATTGTATGAAATTGCTACATTAGTAGAAGAAATTGAAGTAAAGCAACTTCTCTTCTAATTTTATTTTGTCTTTCAGGCAAATACATTTGAGGAAAGAATGCAAATAAGTAATAATTCTACAGTTAAAAATGAAAACAGTTTAGTTGTGATTCTTTAGAAAATAGTATGTGTTTTAGGGAAGCAGTCCTTCTTCTCTCTTAAGAGGATTATTCCTTTAAGTGAAGCTTCTAGGCAGAAACATGAGGTACACTTGGAAAAATACACACCACCCCCCAAATGCCCTTGCCCGAGGAATTCAGGAGCATCCTTTTTGCTGGTTGCCTGGATCTTCAGAACTTTTTGCAGAAATATGTGATGCTCTGTAAAGTTTGGAAACAACAAATCCACTTACTTAGCTAAATGAAAGTAAAAGAAGTTCAGGATGGTCCAGAATTTTAGGACTGACATATAATATCATGGACCAAAGGTTATTCTTCCCAAGTAATTGACCATATTCACATAATTGTAACTTTTGCTGAAAGTGGTAACTCACTTTCAGCTTTACTGACCAAGAATTATTTGTGGCCCTGCTGATGAAGACATTTAATGTATTGCAAAGTTCCTGAGTCCCGTATGGGAGACATTTACAACTGTGATACATGAAGTCAGTGTTGTTTCATACTCTCTAAGTCTTTACTTTTAACAACTAGGTTTTTAAATAAAGATTTAGGTTGTGGGTTTTTTTATTTGGTTGGGGTTTTTTTGTATGTGTGTGGGGGGGTTGTTTGTGTTTTTTTTTGTTTGTTTCTCTTTTGTTTCTGTTTCTTTTTTGTTTGGTTTTGTCTTTAATGGAAGAATAAAACTGTGAGTAAGCTGTACTTCATGATTTTTTAAAACTGAGATCTGGAGAGTTAAATATCCAGACTCCCTAAAGAACTCCTTGAGGATGCACAAAGCGTGATGGATGTCTTAAAATCTGTTACTAGACAGAGCCAGGGAACAAAATGTCCTTCCAGAGACCAGGAAAAGTCTGACGTACAGCAAGGCAATGGAGTACATAGCTCAGCACATAATGAGTTGACATAACAGAGCAGAAGAGATGGAAGGAAGAATATTCAGATGTGACTACATCTGAAATCCTTCCTGGTTTAGCCTGCTAGATGGGCAAGCCTTTCAGTATATCTTACCATCCACATTCCCAACAGTCTCTTTAAAAAACATCATCTTTGTAGCTAATACTTTCACATTTGTGTGCTATTTTGTAAACTGGAGTAAATGCAGGAAGGAAAGAGGATCTTGTACTTGCTTTGTTTTTTTTCTCCTTGCATCCTCTGGCAGTCAGCTCATGTAAGAGTGGAGTCATCTGCTGCTGCTGTGCCTTTGAAGAGAGCAGAATTCATTGTCTGGTGCTGAGTGGGAGGCTTTCACTTGCACTGTTTACATCTTTCTTTGGTTTTCCAGATGTGTATGAATATATATTATATATTCTACTATATATATATATAGTGGACTTACTACTACATGCATAGGTATATCTCAATTCTATATAACACTGAGGGGTTCAGTACTGTAATTCTTCCTGGCTTTCTTTTAAAATAATAATAATGTGAATGACTGTTTAATCACCTACTCCTCTTGGCAGCTGTTTGGACAGAAGACTTAGCAGTGTAATGTGTTCCTGTAAGATCCTCTCGTACTGTCTTTGCGGGTGTTAAAGAAACCGAGCTCATATTTTACCAACAGCGCCAACCAGCATACTGCTGTCTCTGCTTTGGTGTATGTAAAACTTTAGAAACTGGAAAAAATATCACTTGTGAAGCATAAGGATTGGCTCAAAAGGCTTGAACCTGTCCTATTGGTAGTTTTTGCAAAGAGTGGAGTTTAGATATTTTGGTAACTAAGAAAGAAGTCTGTGATGGTGATATTCCCAAGGGGCTTAATAAAAAAAAAAAAAAGACTAAAATTTTTAAGTTCTGTTACACTTCTCTCTAGAGTTGCCTTTTTTTTTTTGTAGAAGTAACTGCTATCTCCACTTTTCTTTTACAGCTGATGGGAGGTAGCTTTTTTATTAATATGCTGCTGCCTGTAGGGAACCAACACACATGCTAAATTCTATTAAAAGTAATTCCAGGGCTCACCCACGCATGCAGTAATTATGATTGTGAGCATCCGAGGAAAATGAGTGCATAATATCTTAATTAAAGCAGGGTAATACAATTTTAGTTACAGATTAGATAATTTTAAAACTTTAGAATATTACATTTCCTTTTTATTTTCATGTAATTAATATTGGTATAGCTAAATTTGATAATACATTGCCTTGTTAATGTGAGGTTTTTTGGGGGTAGGAAAATGTACAAAATCTGAAAGTCTAATCAATTAGTAAAATTATCTTTATTTTGGTAGACTGTATTTACTTGAAAGTCACTTAGTTACTTTTGAAGAAAAAAAAATAATTGTATGCATGAGAGTGAACAAAATAGTTTCTGTAGGATGCTCTATAACCTTGGTTTCATCTTTCTCATTAACTTCAGTGGTATAGTGAAGTTTGTTGTCCAAATCTCTATTTTGGGTTGTGTTCTTATGGTAAATTTGAGCTTATGTACAAGTTAATGTTATCTTGAAGTTGATCTGTGCTCTGAATCTTAATGATGCTGAGCTGTTTTTGCAGTAAAATAACTGAATCGTAGAGGCTGGAGTTTTCCCAGCTCCATTTAAACATCTGTGTGGTCAGTTTGTGGAAATCGGTAGCGATTTTTGTCTGTTTTGATACGTAGTTTAGAAAAACTACAATTTGACTAAATAAATGTATGGCTAGAAACCACAATAACTAAATAACCACAATCACTAGAAAACTAAAAATATGTCTACACCGCCTCTAGTGATTATTGTGTATACTTAAGAAAACTGTGTGAAAGTAGTTAGCTTGAACACTAGCAACATAAAGGGTAGCTCAGGTGAAGGGTTTGATTGTTAGCCATTTTCTTGGGTAACCTCCTCTGAATCTCTTCACCCTGCAGCTATACTGGTCTCCAAACTGCCACAGCCATATTACTGGTTGTACAATCGAGTTTTAAAACTATCCCCCTTGTTTTCATGTAGCACTGCCATCATAGCCATCTTTTTACAGGATCCTGTCTCCTGCCTTCCACCCAGTATTGAGAGATGCATCATCAGGCTCACTTCATCAGGCAGAACTATTGTTCTGCTGGCTTCCAGCTGCCTTCTTTTCTCCTGCTACCTTGAGTTTCCACCTTGATATGTTCATCTTGCTTCAGGCCCTCCTCATACACCTTAAACTCTTGCAATACTTTCAGCTCCTGTCACGCCATATTCAGTCTGGTCTAATGAGCATTTCCTTGGGGAGTTTAGAGCTCTTGTTTCCCTTCCTGGACAGCAGTTGGGTCCATTCTTAGCAGTTTTCTCATGGGAGCTGTTAGAAGGGTTTGGCATGGAAATGGCTGTAGAAGGGCATCAGTTACTCAGTTGAAGGCCCAGGCTCTTTGTCATCCCAAGATCTATGCAACTGATCAATTTGTTTTGCAGAACCCATCATCTAACAGCCTCAAGTTAGTGGTGGGAGCTGCACTTTGGGTTGAACTGGAGGGTTTCCAAAAGAAGTTCTATGATGTACTTGACAGTGCTGGGTTAACAGTTGGGCTTAATGATTTTAAAGTGTTTTTCCAACCTAAACAATTCCATGATTCTGTAAGTATCTGTCTCTGGGTGCCTTCAAACTAATCCCATCAGACTTCTCTACAGGTCAGCAGTGATGTAGGGACTTTAGCTCTGGAATGGCCTATCCCAGACAGAAACCATCAGGACTGAGAGTACTTGCCAATGTATATAAATTTATATGTGTATGTATTTTAGAAGTCTTTGACACCAAGCTTTCTCAGCTGACAGCATTTAGGCTCCAATAAATCAAGCTACACAGGAACCATAGTTTTGTAACTAATGTGCACAGCTCTGGCTGTCACAGTTACCTATTAAAGGGAGATTTCATCCAGTCTCACATTCTGTATCCAGAAACATATAATTCATCTTTAATTTCAGTGGGTGTCTCTAGCAATAATTGCCAGAACTCTAGATGTATCAAAAGTATTAATGAGGAAAATGCAGTATTGGATTTTTCTGAATTAAGGTAATCTGTTAATTGATTGAAGATGATTCACTGCAGGTTGTGGTACTGAACTCTGGATATACTTCACAATACTTCACTGTTTCAATGATTTATGGACTTGTCATTTTATCTTATATGAGGAATTGCGTAAAGTGACCTTGGAAGGATATTTTCATGATCGTTTTTAATACATAAGGGGAAAAAAGGCAGAAAAAATTTATCCAGAGTACTGCTGTGCTATAGAAATAACTTAGAACTTCAATAGTGTTGTCAAATGTCTGTGCTGTAAACAGGATTTAGACAGATAGTCTGCATAAGGAGATTCGGGCTTTTTACTTCTTTGAACATTAATAAAACCTCTCTGAGTCCATTCCCCAATTTAAATAATGAATGAGCTATTTTCTTAGCTCTCTCTCACTTTTATACCCTCAAGTAATGTGTCTTATACACTAAATAAAACCTGGGAGCATTTTTTTGTTTATTTCTTAATGTCATAGGAGTCATATTTTATGTGCCTGTGTCCACACTCCCAGGGACATGTATTAATAGTTGGAAAATGTCTAGGAGAGGCAGTTTCTGCTGCACGGAAACTGGGAATGCTATGTCCATTTTTATTTCTTTGAATGTGATAATGGTTCCAAATATAGCAGCAACAGAAATATCCTTTGCTTCTCTTCCCAGAACTGCCTTGAAAGAGCAGTTCCAGTATTCTGCACAGAACTGCATTTCTTGGGTACAGCCAGGGGGCAAGCCTACATTTTACATCCCTGTAATTATATGTCTGCACTTAGGGTCCTAAGTCTTAATGTTGCTGTGTAGTCTATACACAGAAAAATGGTAGGACTTAAGAAATCAAATTAAATGCCTTTTAGTCCAAGATGACTTTGCTTACTAATCTGCCTTCTAGGTCAATCGATACATGCTTCCTTTCCTCAACCTGAGTATTTGTGTTTAGACAAAGTCTGTGTTATTAATACAGTATTTCAGATGTCTTGTGCTTTGCAGCTAGAGCAAAGAATGCTTACCACATTCAGAAGGGTTCCAAATGTTATTTTAGATTTGAAATAACAAGTGTAGGAGAAACAAACAATAGCAAGAGAAACAAGAGTTGTGAAGAACTCAGAATAAGTTATGAATAGTCTGTGCCTATGTATCTTCTTGATGTAGCTAGGATGTTTTTAACTACTGTAGTTTGGGGAAATAAGCCTGACTCTACATTAAAGTAGATTATTTATTTAGATGTATTGAATACTAAATTTTAAGAAGCACAGTCTGAGTTTCTCTTCTCTTTTTTCTTTTTTTTTTTTGGTTGTTGTTTGGTGTTTTGTTTTTTTTCTATATTTGGTGTAAAAAGAGGAAAAGCAGGACTTAAGTGAGATTGCATGTTCCAAGCTGATGTAAATCGACATCCTTCTGTTGAAGCCAGTGTTCACCACTGCAGTTGAGGGTCTGGTTTTGCACCTGTGGGGACATGAGTCATGTCATGAGTCTCTATGGAACTGGATCCTTTTGAAGAGGTGTAGTTATCTGGCCGGCATGACTCTGTTTTGGTTTTCCTATGGAGCTCGGTGTCACCTGGGATATGATATTACAAGGGTTTTGAAGACCTCAAGGGCTCTTTAATGCCACCTCTACTTCTTTCCTTTTCAAAACCCAAATCTGTCCATCCTTCTGTCATTTACCCTCTACCATGTTGAGAGGAAGGATGCATTAGTGGTGTTAAAAGCTACAGTGCAGAAAATCCCTGTTTGCAGTATCAGTTGCTACTCTCCACTGAGCAGTTTGAGAGAGGAGTTAGTAAGTACAAGAGAGAGGTCTGTGGCCCACTTCACTGACAGACATTCATTTTCAGTGACAAGTTAGTCCAAGCTGGCTGAAGTTTCTAGTTCAGTTATGATGCAAAGTATTCTGAGCTTTGTGCTCCTAAATCAAGGTCTGTTGTGTTGTCCTGGATTGCGAAGGCAATAAAGAATTCCAGAGTGAACTGGAATCATGCAGAATGGTAGGGGTTGGAAAGGACCTCTGGAGATCTTGTTCATGCCCCCTGATAAAGCAGGGTCACCCAGAGCAGGTTGCCGAGGGTCCCATACAAATGGGTCTCGAAAGTCTCCAGAGAAGGAGACTCCACAGCTTCTCTAGTCAACCTGTTCCAGGCTTTGGCACCCTCACAGGAAAGAAATTCTGTGTCATGTTCAAATGGAACTTCTGTGTTCCAGTTTGTGCCTGTTGCCCCTTGTCCTGTTGCTGGACATCACTGAAAAGAGTCTGGCCCCATCCTCTTAACCCCCACACTTTAGATATTGGTAAGCATTGATCAGATCCCCTCTGTTTTCTCCTCTCCATCTGAACAGCCCTACGTCTCTCAGCCTTCCCAGGGTACAGAGATGCTACTGTACCCTCAGCATCTGTGTAGCCTCTGCTGGACTCTCTCCAGTAGCTAGCTCCTTGTCTCTCTTGAACTGGGGAGCCCAGAACTGGACACAGTACTCCAGATGTGGCCTCACTAGGGAAAGGAGAACCTCCCTTGACATGCTGGTCACGTTCTTAATGCACCCCAGGAGACCATTGGCCTTGGCCACAAGTGCACATTGCTTGCTCATAATGAGCTACTTGTCCCACAGGACTCCAAGGTCCTTCTCTGAGAAGCTGCTTGACAGGAGGTCACACCTCACCTGTACTGGTGTAGGGGGTTATTCCTCCCCAGGTGCAGAACTCTACATTTGCCCTTGCTGCACTTCATGAGGTTCCCCTCCACCTAGCTCACCAGCCTGTCCCAGTCTCACTGAATATCGGCGCAACTCTGGTGTGTCAGCCACTCCTCAGTTTGGTATCATCAGCAAACTTGCTGTCCATTCATCCAGGTCATTGATGAAGAAGTTGAACAAGACTGGACCCAGTACTGAACACTGGGGAACACTGCAGGCTACAAGCTTCATAGATAGGTATTTAGACACTAGATATTTAGTGCTATGGTAAGACACAGTATGCAGAAGAGGTTGGTAGCAAAAGGATGATGTGATTTCACTGCCAGTAGGCTGCTGCAGCTTCACTGAGGCAGTAGAATATAGTCCTTTTGCTGCTGAAAAATATCCTTGTCTCTCTGCAACTGAAATTGTAAGGCTGATACACTCCACAGGTATGGAAAACACTGGCTTTTCTTTGCAGTCTAGAGTAGAAAGCTGGTGTTTAATATTGTTTTCTTCAAACAAAATTGTTTTGTTTTACCCTTTCTGTGGAGTTAAACCCATGGCATCATCTCTAGTATGTAATTTAACCACTGCAGTGGGTTAAGAGAGGAAGATCAGCTGTCACACCAGGAAAGCTGGTAAGCTGCTGCAATTCCTTATGGTTGGCAGGATGTAGCACTAGCATTATGGAACTGCAGCTGAGCAATGCGGGAAATGCAGTTGCAGTAGCAAGAGAGAGTACTGCCAAACCACCCCACCTGTTGTATCCTGTGAGAAGTTTCTGATCAAGGGCTAAATCTGAAGCTATGCCTATTCACAGACAGTCAGTTTAACTTCTTCCTAAATTTCTCCTGTGGTGAGGAGGCCACTTTTTGCCTCTTACGTTTTCTTTTCTAGGCTGTGGGAAGAGGGGAGTGTTTTCCACTTGATCAGCTTCCAAAGGAAATTATCTATGACTTCTAAGTTCCAGTAATTAAAATAGTGCCACAAAAACCCTGTCAACAGATCACATAAGAAAGGAATGGGATCAGCTCCCTGGATCCCAGAGGTCTGTTCAACTTGATGTTGCAAGTGGGAAGGTTTTCTCAACTCAGATCCATGTCTGAGGCTAAAGCTGGTTTAACTGAGATCAAAGTCAAACTGCTTGAAATAGTATTTTTGTGAATCATGAACAACAAAAGAATTGGTATCCTTTGAACTTCTGTATTAACTCTATTCACAAGTAATCCTAGGGTTGATTCTTTTAAATTAATCCAGTACTAATGTTTAAATTAAATTTTAGTAGAGAATCATCATAGTCAAGCTACAAAATGGAAAGAAACAGCCATTCACCTAAAAGGATTATCTAAACCATTCATCTAAAAGGAGTATCTATTAGACAGTTACCATTTTCTTCTCAGTAGCTACCCATGCTTAGCTCAAATTACTTCTGTGTAAAAAAAGTTGTCATGACACTTTAAGTGCTGTTTTACTTTGAGAATGTACCCATTGTTTTTTACTTAAGTGAATCTGTGATAGGAAGGAAAGTAACAATTGCTTCTTTAGGGCTACTTGGTCTGGAAGATGGTACTGTCTTATTTTCAGTATCTGTTTTGGAAGGGAAAGTAGCAAAGTAATTAAAAAATCTCCGTAATTTATTTAACAAATATTCAGTAATCAACTTTTAAATAATAAGATCTTTCCATCTGTTACATATTTCAACATCTTTAACATGGTGAAGAAATGTATATGGTGTTTTGCAAGAGATGGTAAATTGTGATAGTTGCTTAGGAGATCCTGCTTTCAGATACAACATGCCAGTATGCCTTAGATATTTGTGCACTAGGAAGCTGCTAGATCTCATCTGGAAGTTTACATTGTATTTTGTAATTGTCTTGCCCTCCTTTTTTTTTTTTTTTTTTTTTACTTTTTCTCAAAAAATAAGAATCATGGTTGTAACATCATTTAGGTTGTAGAAGACTCTTAATATCAAATCCAACCACTAACCCTCCAAAGTCCACCACTAAACCATGTCCCCTAGGAGCCACATCTACATGTCTTTTAAATACCTCCAGGGATGGGGTATATAGCCCTTTATATATACTATGTATATACCCTATATATATAATACACCCTTTTGGTTTTTAGTGTTGTCTTGTTTTACCTCCTGAATGCCCATAATATTTTTTTTTCCTCTATTTTGTGACTTTACTGTGGCCTCATTCTCGCTGGATGCCTGAGGTGATGTTGTAGTGCCAGGGATAGGTATTAGAACAGTACAAACTGCAGTTCATAAATTAACTTAATGACTACCCCACCTTGCTGTTGGATGGGGAATGCTTCCAGGAAGGGTATGTGACACACAGCTATCTGCTGTTTTAAATGCCTTTGTGTCTTCTGTTTTGTGTGGTTTTGTGTTTTGATTGAAATCTCATAAGATTCAAATCCAAGGCAAAATGAGAGGATAAGCTGGATTTTTTTTGTTATCAGTTAGCTCCTAATTTTGTTTATGCTGGGTTTGGAACTCTGGGAATCTGTTCTGAAATGTTCAGCTGAACAGCTGCAGGGATCTGGCTCGAGGAGATCATTGACTTCAAGGGAGCGCAGTAATGCAGAGTTTATATGCAGTGCAGTGTCTCATCTACACCTAAATTGTGTTTCTCATTCAATCCTGTTCCCCACCTGAGTCTGAAGTGCTGACTTTCCCAGTGAGGCTGATTTCTCCTTTCTTTGGTGTTAGAATCATCATGCAGAGAGGAGGTCTGACAGTTCAGGGTGCTTATGTGAGCAACACAAATCTGTTTTTTTTATGAGGTTTAGCAACCAAAATATGGAGTATGAATTTTAACTCTGACACATAGATGTCTTACTTGATGCCTCAAAGTTTGGTAACTATTTATCCTAGATTAAAAAAAAAAGATTCCTGAAGCTGGGGTGTTTAATATAGTGTGCACACATCAACACTGCATTAAAGACTGTTGAGAGAAACAGTATCTGTTTTTTTGTCCAAACCCAGGAGAAGGTCACATTTTAGTAATGAAATACCCTCTCTGGTGCATCAGGATTTGATAGCAAAACAAGCAAAGCCACCAAATGTGTAAATGAAACTGTCAGAAAACTTTTGTTTATTTTAATGGCTGATGGTTCAAGACCACAAATAAACTACCTGTGTTTTTTTTTCCTCTCTCTTAATCAGATTTGTATTTTTTCCTCATATTTATTTACTCTGTCCTTTGAATGGTTGTCATATGTCACGTGAAACAAAGCACCCAGTGGTCCTGTTGTGTCTATTTTCAATACAAACAGTCAGGTGAAGGTTTTGGGTTTAAAATTTTCAGTTTAGTGTTGAAATTACTTGGGTTTTTTTCTCCATGACAAACTTGAATTTGCCTTTTGTTTTTTTCTGAATCTTTTTGGGGGGCTGAATTTTGCTGTCAGCATAATGGATGCCTTTGTCAATTCTTCAACAGATTCTTCACCATTCAGACTGTGAAGTTGTCAATGCAGATATATTTATCTTGTGCTCAGGGCTATCTAGGCTATCAGGATCAAAAAAAAAAGAAACAGTATATTGATTATTAATATTCTTAGTTTCCTGTAGATTTTTTTAGAGAATTATTTAAAACTAATTTGCTATGGTTTTGTACAGTGCTTTCAAGTTGTAAAGTAGTTTACAAGTGCCAAGGATTGTTATTACTTGAAGTCTCATAGGAAGAAAGGAGATATTTATCAGGAGCTGTAGCTACATGATGATGAGACATCACACGTTCAGCGTTTTAGGTATCTGGCACATTATCTTTTATACCCATGAAGTAGCCATATAGGACAGATGACCCAGGGCAGTTCTTTAGCTGAAAGAGAAGGCCACTCTTAGTGTTCTCTCTGAAATAAGAATTCATGATAGCTTCAGAAGGTGCTCAGGTAAAATTCTTGTGATGATGTTGGTTGCTAAGATGTATGTTTCAAAATAGGACTTCAGAAGGCATAAGAAAGCTATGCTCAAATTGTGTGTGTGCCTGATCTTGGCAGTAGGAATAGGTTTCATTAAACTATTGCCAGTGCTAGGATAGAGTGAACAGAGGTTGTTCAGAAGCATCCAGTGGGCAAGTGACTTGAGTAGACTGGGAAGGAGATGTATAATCCAGCCTCTTGGGACCTTCTAGTGCCTGCATGGGAACTTGCATCATAGTGCTACCAGTTGGGTGCATATTGTATGGTCTGTTGTGGCTGTTTCAGTAGTTGCAGTTCCTTTGGGCTGGGAGTGGTTCTTTTTTGCTATATTGATGCAGAATGGGAAAAAAGAGTAGGTTTGTTAACTATTAGGTAGACAGCAATTACTCAGGGCTGCTGCTAAATCCAGATTGATTTAATATCCTGCTTCAGAGAAAGCCTGCTGCACTAGTTCCTAGGTTATTTTTCAGTTATGTTGTGGTTTTTTGGCGGATTTCGTTCTTTGTTTTTTTTTT
>JANHGN010006640.1:39163-55572 GCA_024605025.1 Megaceryle maxima | reverse complement strand
GGGACCTCCCTGGTTAGGCAGGATGACTGATAATTGATGGAAAGTGGCTTGGTGAACACTTCTGCCAGCTCCCTCAGAAGATCTAGTTCTCCTTCAGGGCTTAGTTTTGATCCAGGTGTCTCATACACTGAGAGACTGCATCTGTGGCATTAAGCTGCCCTATTCAGGTTTGGTGTTGTTGTAGTGCAGTATTGAATGTTATTAATAAAATTACAGAATCACAGAATGTTAGGGATTGGAAGGGATCTCAAAAGATCATCTAGTCCTATCCCCCTGCGAGAGCTGGATCACCTAGATCAGGTCACACAGGAAATCGCCTACAGGTGAATGAAAGACACCGTAACAGATGTGTTTACCATAGATAGAATGAATACACAGTCTCTAAATGAAAATTTTAGCTTTTATTTATCAGAATCCTTCCCTTCTTTATGAGTAATACAACTAGATAGCATGAAGATGAACGTTCACTATCACACCATTAAGACAGACAAAAACAACACGGACAAATGATGCCAAGCAGACCAATGCAATGAGATTTTCTTGGAATTAGGACAAAATTCCCCCTCTTTCAACAAACAACTTTGCAGAATTATCCATTCCCTGAAGAACACAATGAGGACTAGGCTGAAAGTAGCATCACCCAGATATATTCAGTCCTCAGGCTCTATGGATCTCCATACTGTGAACTATAGGCATTCTTGTGCCTTCTAAGTATATCAGGCACAAGACATTTGTCTCTTATCCTCCACACATCCTCCCCTTCCAGAGAGATTTGAGATGATCCCTCTTCCTGCTCCAGGTCCTTGCCACAGCTCAGACCAGCCTGCTGGTCTAGAGGATCAAGTTTCTCAACTGGAGGACAACTGTGGTGATGCCTCCCATCTAGGTAGATACCTCCCAAACCCATACAGCATTCAAAGTTGCCCTGTTTGATACTTTCACCAGGAGAAGCCACTCCTCACATTCCAGCATGAAAACTCCCAGTGCAGATTTCCTCCTGCAGTTTCTTGCCTGCACTTTCCAAAGCAAAGGCCTGGGAAGCAGATGGGGCAGGAAGTTGCTCCATGTGTTATTTCCCAAAGCCTCTGCTCTGTCCTAGCAACTGTGAGATTTTCCCTAACATCTTTCCCTTTAGCAATAGGCAGAGAACCTGTTTTTCTTCCAGCCCACTCTGATAAAAATCTCACCATCCTACCTTCTAATCAGTACCAGTGCACAGATTTATCAGGGTGGGATCTTGCTGGACTGCTCCCAGCTCTTGTTGAGTTTGTACAGCTACCACAGAGCAGGCTGCCTCACACCACATAAAATAATCATTCATCTCAACTATGTAAGGGCCGTTGTTTTTCACAGAGGTGTAGTATTTCCCAGTCCACTGAGTGATGGTATCTTGCCCCAGCAGAAGCAATAGCTCAGGGCTTCCACTCGGTTCTTGTTGCTTGGAGCAGAAGGACTCATAACAGGCAGCACTCTCCAAGTCTCCCTGAGTCAGAAGCATAGCCCTCCATACACCCAACCCATGCTATGAACACCAGTGGGTATCAATAAAGCACCTCTGTGCAGGATGGACTAAGTCTGGAAGAACAGGTCAGAGGGCCAGTGAGGTGTCAGCGGTAGGGGGCTTGTTTGTTTATTTGGGGCTTGCTTGCCTTTACGGTGCTCACATCACACTGCCATGACCACTGTAGAAATGAGCTATGTACATTCAGGAGCATTGTCTTCACAGGGAGACAGACTAAACGCCACTTGCAAAAAATTTATTCAGGTTAAATATGCAATACTGCATGAGTCAAAGCAGTGCAGTCGGAGAGCAACTGTCAAAGTGGGAGTCAGCTGCTCCTTGAGGCAGCAGCTGTGCAATAAAGGGTTTACTGTAGAGTTCAGCAAGGCTGAGCACTGGGACCCTGTGCTACACTGCAGTAAGACTGCAGACCCACAACAGCAAAAGAGTCTGCATATTTCTTGAAAACAGGTTTTACCCAAGTAGGCACATAAAGAGAGAATGCAAAGAATTGCCATCACCATATGAGATAAGCTGGACTCATTCAACAGCCTTTAACATGTATTTTACAGACATCCTGCTATGTTAATAAGAATGACTGAAAGTTTCCATTGATTTTTAAAGATTTATAGAATGATAGCAAGAGACTGCAGTCAGTCCTTGAGTGGTGGATTTAAACGACAGTGTTTATTTTATTCATCAGCCATAGCAATAATTCATGGATCACAATGTTGCAGGACAATTCTTGAACAGTTGCTGTCTAAAGTCACTGTCTCTCAATGCCAATTGTCTTAGGGATTTTCTCTTTTCTGTCAATTTTTTTTTTTTTTTTTAAGACAACCTAGGCAAAGAGTTGGAAGATGTGAGAAAGAACAGCTTGGTTGATGGTACACTACAACAGCCTAGGCCTCTATGTAAGGAAGAAAGGACTCTTTAGGGACCAGTCCAGGTGAATACTGATCATCAGTAAGTCCTAGAGAAGATATAATAGAATTGAAAAGGCCTTGTTACCTGTTTGGATAAAGCTTTTAGTGAGTAACCCAGAGCTGAAAGAAGCCTGGACAAAAATGCTTGGCAGAGAGAATTCACCTGTAAAAATAACAGCAGACTTGGAAAAAAAAAAAGTCATCCAAGGAAAATTTAGAAAATGTATTAATATCTTAAATTACTCAACTGGAGAAAATGTTGCATTTAAAAACTGACTGTTGTTGGTGGTTTTTACAATCTTTTTTCTTATTAATTTTATAAGGAATTTTCTCATTTACTTCTGAATATCCCTCAATCAGAGAATAGCTCTAACACTGAGTAGTCCACATGTGAACTCATGCTGAAAACCAGTATGCCCAATAACTCAGCAATTACTTCATAGTAGGGTCAACAATTTTCCCCATGAAAAGTGTGGTTCTGGTTGCTTTATCAGAAATCAACATAATGAAAGGCCTGTTGAATTTGATGGTGCGAAGAGGATGATACAATCTGTTAGAAATTAAGCCTGTGGCTGCTGCAGCCTCAGTTCCAGACTCATCAACTTCCAGCATGGCCTTGTGAATTGCCTGCAGGGAAAAGGAGCAAATGTTTTTATTTATATATGGGACAGTAAGCAAAAGGTGAAGATAAACTCTCTTCTTATGGAATATTTAGAAGAAAGGAGTGATAAAATCCAGTGGACTAAACTTTAGTCCACAGTAAATCTCCAAGAGCTTACAACAGGAGTGTTTTCAATGTCAGGACTGAACAGGGAGGCCAGAAATATGGACACACAGTAAATGAAGCCTCACCAGTGCTGAGTAGAGGGGTATAGTAACAGTCCATGCACTAGCTGGTTTATTTTCTTAGACGGTTTGGACTTTCACTAGCAACACTTTCACTGTTATTTCAAGGTTAATGGAAAACTGTTATTTAAATGCTAATACAGGGGCAGTATTTGGGATCTTTGCCACATTAAATTGCAGCTTAAACTGATGTGGTGAAATTCTGCTACTGCAAACTGGAAATTTCTTGGAAACATTGAGAATATTTAAAAATGAGCTACTAGTCAACACAAATATCATAATATACTCCTCATTTATCATTTACTTGACACAATCTCATGTAAACAATCCTATTCCAGTGCCAGGAAATAATTTAAGATCTAGTCCAGCATTTCCATGTACTTAATATCCAGCCTTTTAATAGCAATATAAAAATAACACAAAGCTGGGACAGTAGACCCTCTGTGTAGAGAAGTACAATTACTACATGTCATTATGAGTTTTACTTATTACTTCAGTAGGACAAGTAGGGAAAACAAGTCTTTAAAAAAACCCATCACAGTAGCTAAACATCACCTCATCACCAGCTCTGATTGTTCACTTACTTCTGAAACATAAAGATCACGTCTGCCACTAATTCCAGACAGATCAGCACTGCTAGAGAATACATCAGTAATGCCCATTTCCTTCAACAGTTTTTTAACATCGTAAGACCCACTAATAGAAAACTTTGGCAACTGCAGGTCTAATCTCCTGTTGAACAAAGAAAACAAAACAACAGTGAAACATTGCAGCTTTATTTCAACCAAAAGGCTGGAGAGTATGCAATTCAGTGACACCTGAAAGCATTCTTTTGATTGCTATTTGGTTTGATGGTAGCATTTGTATTCCTTGAGCAATTTTGGCATCCAGAGAGGTGCACTATCTTCTTGTACCTACATTCTCTCTTTGATTTTGGAAATAGAAACTGATTTCTTCATTACCCCTCTTTCATCCCAGTGCTACATACCCAGCTATCAGAATTTTGTGGCCAGAGGGCTGCAGAGAATAAGCAGACCAACTGTGGAAATTCTAAAAGAAGGGAGAAAGAGGATAAAATCTAAGACACAGTAAAGCAAATTAATTATATTAGCACCATGAAAGTAGAGGCATGATAGCCAAAGGACATAGCCAAGCAAGTGTTGAGGTAGTTGTTACAGTGCTGAGGTCCCTTCTATCAGGTCAGAGAGCCTGCAGTTGCTTACTGATTATGCTCTGCTCTGACTCATCTAAATTGTTTAAAAGCCCACTTTATGAAAACAGGACTCTATATCCAGGAAGAGGTAACCTAAAATTATTGTTTTCTCTTAAAAATAATGATGTATCCCCAAATATAATAATCCATCTATCTAGAGTTACCTGGTCTCAAGTTTGTTTTCCCATTTACAAACAGTTTCTTTGGAGAGGGCATCTTCTACTTGCTTCATCTTTCCATCATCAGGCAGAATGAGCAATGCTCGTGCAGTGCCCTGGTAGGGCAGCTCTACCACCTCACAAGAGAGATCCTGGTCATAATAACTGTTATAGTCATCTCGACACTGCATCATGTTGATTCTAACAGATGCATTTGTATTCACAAAAAAATCATCCTTATGTGTACGCAAAGGATCAAAAGATTTTTCCCAGGTAGCTAATGGGGGAAAAGAGAAGATGTTGCATTCAAACATGTGAAGATCATAAATAATGGCTAATATAAATCAAACCAACTTAAATTTTAGCATAATGAAGGGCTCTTTATGGGAGAAGGAGATCACTAAATCACTTCAACCTCTTGCATAGAACACAATATAACATTTTAGCTGTGCAGTAAGTTCAGCATAGTGTGAGCAAGTCCTGTCTTGTTGAAAAATCACCAAACGTTGATGAGGACCACTTGAGAGTCCTGCTTCTGTTGTAGCCATATGTTTCTATCACTTTTGCCTTTTACGTCATTTAAATTCAGCTACAGGATCTTGTTAGACCTTTCCTCTTAGGCTGTACTTGATGCCAGCTGACTGCGCTCAGCCTGTTGAGGAATTCATCAGCAGAATAAAGGATCCTAACATTCAAGAAGGGCTCCAGAAGCAAAGGACCTCAAAATGCTATCACCCACAATTTCATACAGTGTACCTAGTAGATCTAACAAGGATAGTGCAAGGATATCAGTCCACTCAGTTTGACTGGCACATACAGTCAGCATAAAGATCTTGGAAACATCTTTAGTCATTATTCCCTCACATCAGCGAGACTGCATGCAGTTGGTCCTTGACTATGAGGTGGTCCATTAGAGTGGGACTTCTCTGTCCACAGCTTTCAGACAAACTGAGCCAAATTCAAGCAATTGGTATTTCTTGACAATCAGATACCCTGCTTTTGATCTAATCTTTGTTTTGAAGGTTCTGCACAGTTTAACATGGTTTAGATCTTTCCAATATAGTCACTCTGCTAATAAATTGAGAGTTCCCTAAATTATTTTTTTTTTGTTAAAACCTTCTATTTGAAAATTATGTTAAATATCGTAGCTTTAAAATAAATGTAGTTAAGAAGAACCAATAAAGTATTTGGATCAAGATGATAAATTAATTCAGGAATTTTACCCTTGGTTTTCTCCTCTACATATTTATTGATGTGCTTCTTAGCTTCTTCTGATTTACGGAAAACACTAGAAAAATAATCTACCTCATAAAATTGTTTGGCATTTTGTAAAAATGTCTCCTGTGGTTTGAAACCAACATCTACAAAAAGGGCATTCCCTATATTTAATGTGATGTTAACATCAGTACAGTTCAGTATTGCTAAAACTTTATGAAAACTTCCATGTATATCTTGTATGCGAGTCTCAGTCAGGTTGTCAAAGCCCAGTCCTTCAAAAATCTGAGACAGAGTAGTTGACTTAGCACCAACAGCCAGCAAGGCAAACGCAGTGGAGATGCTCACAGGAGAAAAGAAAACATTTTTATCAGCTTCGTTTGATACAGCCTGCTTGTAAAATCTAAATGCAAAATCTGCATAGTTAGTGCTTTGTTTGTCACAGTTATGTGTTAACAAATTTTGTGTTCCATCGTGCAGATCAGTATTATTGACTTCATGGCAAAGGCCTTCATGGTGGCAATGGGTTGTGGCACAAAGAACGGCAAGCACTAAACACAGGCAAAGGAGATACTTCATCTTCTTTCCAAATTATTCTGTCACAAAATAAACAGTCATTAGATGAGCAGATGGTAATGATGAACTTGGTAGTATAGAATAGAAATAATGAACAGTTTGTTAGCATAAATATTACATAGTGCAACTGCAAAGATCTAGTGTACATAGGATATTCAAAGTGCCCATGGACACAACATGAAATGTCATTAATAAATTCAACCAAATTATAAACTAAAATGTCAGGCATAATGAAACCATAATATTCCATTGCAACTGCCCTGAAAAGGCAATTCTTCATTGGCAATGAAAGTATAGAGCCAAAACTCATAATAAACTCTGTTAACAATGACATTATCTTCCCTGAATCATTGTCTCCTACAGGGTACATCTAAATAAACAAGTTACCATGAAGGCAGGGTGTGGGTTTCAAAGACATCAAATACTCCACAGTACCTGCCCACATGCAGTTTGGTAAATGTGAGACATCTGAATTTTCACCGAAGTGAGAAAAATTCCCTCACTTTCATCAGGGTGGCAGCACACAGACAGATGGTTATCATGGACTATCCTGCATTTGTTAAATTTGCACCTCTGTTTACTTCATGGCTATTTATTCACCTGGCCAGAGCAAGTGATGGAAGAAAAGTCATCTGTATAAACTTCAAGGCAAAAATCTGGTGCACCCTGTGCCATGGTAGCAGGGCACTCAGAAGTGGGCATAAAGACATGTGCGCTTGCACTGAATCAGAAAGTGCACATTTGGAATGAGAAAACTCTCATTTTAGAGGACTGAAACAAGTGTTTTCAACTTGTTAAATGGTGGTTTACTCATCGCCAGGGGTTAACCTGTGTGGGATGTCCCTCTAGACACACAGGAAGGACCTGGGTCCAAGAGGAAAAGAGGAGCACAGATTCTATTTGGAAGTCAAAGGACACTCAGATAAATCCCCTTGGAGATGAAAAGTTTTTTCATTATGCTTGTTCTCCTAATGCTGACAATGCCACATCTGAGCCTCCTGCCCTCCATAGGAGCTGGAACAAGTATCTATTTTAGCAAATTCTGTTCCCTGCTATTCTGGGCAGGTATGTCATATAAATCTTCTTCAGAATCCTAACAAGCTATATATGAAAATAAGATTTTTGCCCTCATAGTTTCTATGTGAAAACATCTTTAGAACTTTTCTACTGTTATGTCTCCTCTTCTAGTTTCTAGCCAATGCAGACTGTTTGTATCCCTCTCTACCAGGAATGCATTTTCCCATGTCCTACAAAGTTGAGGTTCTATTGGTCCCATTTTCGTTCCCAGATGTAAAAGGTGCCTGTATCCACTATCTAAACAAGATTTAGATAGATTTTCTGATGGCAGCCCAAAGTTGAGGAATTCTTGGTGATTAACCAGTTGCTTTATTTTTTTATTAGTATGGTGGTCTTTCTGGTTTCTGTAGCAAATGTATGCACTCTCTGTGTGTTCCCATATTTGCTAAGACATGAGTTTGTCTGAGAGCAGACAGTGACCACTGCAGTGATCTGCAGTAAGAATGGGTAATGTTAAGTTTTAATCTTCTTAAATCAAAAGGTGGAGTATGGCCCTAGATGGGAATAAATTTCAACTATTTGCACCTCTTTTAAGCAGAACTCTCCTTCCTCCCTCCAGCCAAAAAAACCCAACACTTAAGTACTGCAGACAAATTAGGAAATCATATAGTGGAGAGGATGTTTTAAAAGTGTTTGCTGCTTAACACTTCATAGATTGTTTTTCTTTAGTTATTCAAGATATTGCACACTTAAAAAGGGAAATATTTTTTGTCCATCCGTGACCACTTCCTGGATGCAAACAGAGCTTAATTTCAATTTTAAATAATTTCTGAAGCATAGAGTATGTTGGGTTTCTTTCTGCAGCAATCTCATGTTAACCATGGCTTTGTTTTTAACTTCTACTATAACAGATCAGTTAAAAAACTTATCTTAGTATCATAGCTCTCTACAGAAATATTGAAGAAGTACTTCTACCAGAAGCTGATAAACACTGGATATGGTCATCAAGTTTTGCCCATATATCTTTCCCTTTAGAGATGTTAATCACATTAATTTCCACATATTGAAGTTTGAAAATATAAATATTTTTGTACCATCTCAGAGATGAACAAACTGAAAAGGCTTTATTAAATCTGAAGTATATGTTTCATATGCAAATTGAAAATGGAGAAAAAAATTCTTTGCCAAACCACAGATTAGTTTGTCTAGGGAAATAAAAGGAGTAATTAAATTTAAATTGTGGCCTTCCACCCCCTACACTCACCCCTGTCCTAATTAGAGAGCCCGGCCTTAGAAATTTAATGGTTGTTTTATACATTAAGTCACTAGAAGAGTTTATAAATTGGACCTGGTTGTTCAGTCACTAGTGGGATTATGCTAATTTGGAGTCACTGTGAAGGCTGTTTCCAGCCTAAAAGGTGATTTCATCCGTATTCTGTTTTAACAAGTACTTAATAAATCCCCATGACTTCAAAGTTTATTTTGTTCTAATTTCAGGCTAAGCATATTCTCCCAATATAGCAGGTTGCACTGGTCCCTTATATGATTACTTCATTAGTATTTCATTGCAACATTCTCACACAACCAAGAGACAAGCAGACAAATGAAATTTACTTAACATGAAAATTCTATCAACTGCAGAAAGCACTTGCAAGTCTCTAAAAATACATGTGCAGTACTTACAAAATCAGAAGCCCTGATGCATTCAGCAGACCATGCTGTTCTCCACACTGATACTTAAACTGATATATCATCTTCTGATTAATGTCCACTGTTAAACATTAAACAGACATGATAAAAATTAGAGCCAAAAAAAAAAAAAAAAAGGAAACATAACAAATATTGATGAAATAGGATTTCTGAAGGACAATCTCCACAATTCAGCCAATGGAGTTGACAGTATTCAATCATTTGAATAGTACCTGTGACTTTCTGTCTGTTGCCTCCGATCATGTGGCGTTTAGTGCAAACACTGTGTAATTAGGACCCTACTGGAAACCAGGAGGTTTTGCCTGGAGACACTGGAAACAGTTGCTTACTCTTGGTAGCAGAAGTCATAGACCTTTTTTTTTCCATTCTGAAGCACACATGGAGCTGACAGCAACATATCACAGCAGTTTAGTGCTCTTCCAAAGTCTGACCAGAGCCAAATCTTCCTTCTGATCCTCAGCCTGAATACAGACTAGGTATTAATTGCCTCTACCTTCTCAGTCTGACTGTAATTGCATGCCGTGGAGAGGATGTTTCCCTGATGGGTTTCCTACTCTGACTGATTTGATGCCTTCATGTATCTCAGTTACAGGCGGTTCTGACTTACTGACTCAGGCAAGTAGTGTAAATACAAGTTTTCTCTATTCCCACATCTGCACATACTGCATATGCACACACACTTCTTGTTCCTCTTGCACGTATTTAAATTGCTTGAATGAAGAAAAGTAGTTTCTATTTCTATGAACCTTTTCCAATACAAATAAAAAGCCTGTGGACCAAGCTGACTCAATTTTTCCAGTTAACAAAGACCATGATTGAGCAGTGACATGAAAATCCTTTCCCCATTTGTGATGACTCTTTTTCCTTTGTACTTGTTTACTCACACATGTAATTTTGTCATTACAAACATAGGTAAACATGGAGACAGAACACAGATAAACCTTGTCTTGACACTCTCCTTCTTAGTTTTCCCCTTTGTTTCTTTTTCCCATTTCCTTTTAACTTGCGATTTCTAATTTTGGCTGTAAAAGGCTACAAACACAGAGAATGTTTTGCTCATCAAAGTGTAGGTGAATGACAGGTCATGGTGGTCAAGGACAACCTGTATTACAAAATGGTTATAAGCCTCTTGTTTTCTTTTTCATTTGTGAGGCCTTGTAATTACTGCTTTGGTTTTAATAATGTTAAGCTACACTTTAACAAGGCATTTCCCTAGCATTTCATTATAGAAGCAGCAATAAGGTGCTACACCAGCTTTAAATTGAAATGATGAACAGATGCACATGTGCCAGTTGTACCACGCACTACTATAAGCCATTTACAGTCCCATCTCTCTACTAACCACATTTTCAATTCTAAAACTGTCATGAAACCATGTTAACCTGATTCATTACTGATCATTCATCAACTGAACTGGATCTTGCTTCCCTACTACTTATTTTTAATAGGAATAAAAGTCCCAAATACTGAAATAATCAAACAGATGTGGTTTATTCCTTCTGATAATTAAAACCACAACAAAGTCTACATTACCCAAGTCTATGTTACTGCTATGTCCTTCTTGTATGTCAATGTTTATACCACACCTTAACTCACACTTTGACTTCTTTAGAAGAAATAGATCCATATAATATTTCAGGCATTTACCAACATCTTGCTAACAGCTTCCTACCAGAGTATTTTGAACAAATAATTCTGAAGCAGGTTTAAAGAAGTCTTAAATAACCAATGTCTGGTATATTTGATGACAACAGAACCATTCCAGTGGTTTTGTTATACTTCTACACCTCAGGTCAAGAAAGCATATGCTTTGTCTCAATGTAGCAACAATAATAGCTGCTCTGGGATTATGGCTCACAGATTAATTCAAATAGCAAAAAAATCTTTATCCCTATTGATCTATTATATCACAAGTAACACAACGATTTGTAAGTGTAAAGTACATAGAACACAAATAGAAGAAATATGAACAAAATTGAGTGAGGAATTAGGAAGCAAATAGACATTGCCCTCCCTTCCCCTCTGATATTTTTGTTATTTAATAGTCATTGGGAAGGATCAGGCAGTCAGAGTGCAGGGAAAATTGAAAATGTATGCATGTCTGGTGAACTGTGGTTCTTCTAGTCTGGCTGAGGCATATAGTGAACAAAAAAAGTCCCAATGTGCACATAGTGGTCATGCCATGCTTTCAATACTTGGAGAATCTCCTCCACTGTCCTGCCAGGAAGGAAAAATGGGTTAGCTTAGAAAGGGAATGTGAAATTGGGATGAAATACAGTCTGTATATAATGATGACAATATTCATGAGGAGAAGGAAGTTCTGCTCACAGAACTGTTTTTCATTTGAATTAGCATTACTAATAATATGTATGAAGTAAGTAGAGAGCAGGGTCTAAAATTTTCTTAAAGGTATACTATACCAATGGCAATACCAATAGTTAACACTCATTACCATTTTTTTCATCTGGGAAATGAATGCCAGTTACAAATTACTTACTAAAATGTAGCAGATGTGTTATGTGCTCCAATAACGACTAAACCTACTGCTGCTTCAGGTTAGCAGATATAATAGAGGACCTGTAGCAGATTTAAGCCCTCCTGGAAAAGTGGCAGGAGGGTAGACAGGTTGCTCTAACATTAGAAACCTTTATTTAGACCTCAGAATCTTTAAAAATTAGGCCTGGTTTACATTGTTTCTGCATGTAACAGCTTCACCATGGAGTTACTTTTCACTTGAGCATTTCTGTAATACTACTATTAGTAACAAAACAGTTTTCTGAAATTTTCATATCTTAATAATTTCCATCAGAGGTCTTATGAAAGAATAGTATGCATTTTGTTTCCTTCATTTTTGTTTCCTTTTCCTTCTAACTCCCCAATCAGTTGACAAAATATCCATGCTGCAACCTTATTGACTATAAAGATCTCCAGTAATATTTTCTATTGCCCAAATACTGTTCAGATTACTGGAATGACTTCAGGGTGACATGTACTGCCTGATGAGAGAACCTCTGTGTCGAAACTTCAGGATAGATTTTTAGTTCTGTTGAGCAGCTCAGCCTTTAACTTCGGGAACATCACTAACATGGTCTGATACTTGACTCAAGCACCATGCCAGCAGGGATCATTTCACCTAAACATCTACTGCCAGCCCAGTGTTGTGCTTTTAAAATCATATTATTTACCTATGGTAAGGCACCTGAATCCCACTCTGACTGTTGAAACAAAGAAAGGAAGGATGATCATCCTCAGTGGGTAGCTATAAACAGACAGGAAGCTAATTTTATACAGAGTGAACCTGTGACTGAACTGGGAAGGGAAGAAGAAACTCCCAAGTCCCAGCCCAGTGCTGTGTAACAACTGGCCCATCCTTCTGTCCTAATAATGTTCTTGCGTTAAAGAAAGAATGAAAGAAATTAATCAATTAATTATAGGTTTCCAACAGCAATATAGTACTTAAAATTGTAATAAATGTGTGTCTATACAACATGAAAATATAGTTAACAAGAACCATCCCAATGAGTAATTCAAGACTTAAGCAACTAACATTATTTTGAAAGCCTTCATTAAAAAGTTCTTCTTCACCTTCCCATTTGGTCCACTGACCCTGCTATCTGGGACCATCTCATCTGAATTGCTTCCTTTACCTCCTCTGTACTCCTGAATGATAATGAATTGAGTGCCTACCTTTAATCAGACAGCTGATCAAGTAAGGCTGATCAAAGTGTATTAAAGTAAACAGTAATGACATTATTCTGTGACTCAGAAGCTCAGCTGTCCAAGCACACAATATGGACTTTGGCTAATGTTCAAAGGACCCAGAAAGTGGTCTTGCAATCACAGAGGCAATTTACCTTGTTTGTTAGCCCTTGTCAGTCTCTCTACTCATACAGAACAGCTCTGCTGAAAATGAGGGTGTAGATACAGGAGTCCACCAGGAATCAAATGCAAAAGGGAGGCTGGTTTCAATTTTATTTTTAATTGGAGTAGACTAAGCTTTTGTCTGGCCACTGCTTTTAACTATGCTGGGAGAAGATGTAGGCCAATGCTGCATAACTTTTAAAAATCGTACTCTAGATCAACACGAAGACAAGTGAAAAAAGCCATTTTTCCATGTAATCAGACATTAAATATGCATCTGAAACTTACTAGTTTTAACAGAAAACTTGGCATTGTGACTATTTTAGTACAGATCAAAATTTCCCTACCTCAAACTAGGCAATACCTTGTCTAGTGTTGACTCCTGTATACTGATATCTTCTCTGACATTATTTTCCTGCCTTTCTTCACATCACATGCAGTAATTTGCAGACCACTCTCACATCCTTGGCACAGCATATCTCTATCCCCATCTCAGTGAGCAGTGGCTAACAGAGCCTGTTGAAGAATCATGGAAGAAGGCATTCCTAAAGGAGTCATAGCAAAATCCTTCATTGAAACTCAACCTTTGGGGACCAGGGAAAGCCTGGATTGATTTTCACAGAATACCCAGCTGTCTTCCTCCATAGAGCAGCAGAGCATTATGGCACTCCTAGGGCTGGGGTCAGCAAGCAGGAGGCTCAGCCATAGAGAGCAAAAAGGTTAATCAGGTCACAGGAACTTCTAGGTGACAATGTCCTGCTCTCAGGTTCATTGATCAGCCAGTGAGAGTATTTTTTTTCCATGATGATGCAACATTTTTAAATTAATGCCTTTGATAGAACTTAGGTGGGTGGAGATTATGAAAACCAGTCTGAACTGGTCTCTAGCCTTTGTGAATGCTCCAGCTCTCATACTAATGATGATTGAATTAATCTCTTAACAAACACATTTGTTTTTCTAATTCGCCTCCACATTCATAATTACTATAACTCCAAACTCAACACCCAAATATTACAGCAGAGACGACACTAAGCATCCCCTGGTCTTTTGGAGATCTCTGAACTATTGAGATCTCTCCTGAGGTAATTTCTGAAGCACAACTATGATCTCCTCACAAGAAATCCTGCAGGCCAGGGCTAAACCTAAGAGTATTCACTGTCTCCAAAGGAGTAACTTTTTTACCAGAACATTCTAAACACACTTCTTTTCAGTTTACTGTAAAACCAGTTATTTCTACTGCTGCTCCGTGGGCACTCAGTGCATAGCCAAAACTAGGAAGTCCATAATTTCTTCAAACTGCAGGTCCCTACTTCATCTTTGATGATAGTAGGCTTATAACTGGGCTACAACTTCAGTATTGTATTACTTACAAACTACATCACAGTTGTTCACAACTTTTTTTTTGCATCTGACAAACTTTACAAGATTGTGCAAGTACCCAGATCCTTTTGGTCACCCTTATTGTCCCTTTTAAAAATCCTTTCTCAGAAAAACTTCTGGAAGTTGTCTGAGGGAACAATTTCCATTCAGAGATACCAGAACATTTTCAGGAATGCATTGGCTTTGTCAATATTTTCAAATAGAAATTATTAAATGTTTCACACTAACTTTTATTTTATCATGTGTTATCAAGTTATAAATTTTTCTACTGCTTGCCAATATAATGGAAGAAAATTTCAAAATTATTTCCAAGAAAAGTGTTGAGATTTTTCTCACAATTATGGAAAATTCAACATCCTGAAATTTCTCTTGGGAGAGAAATGTTATTTATTGGATGTTAAGATAATACCAATATGGGACTACGGACATGATATAAAGGCTATTATAGAAGAAGACTGACTCAAAAGAAAGTAGTTGTTTATAATAAATGTCAAATCATGTACTTGCTTCTTCAAGTCAGGATGAAAAAACTTCTGCAACTGTTGTAAGGGACATAAACAATGTTTTATTCTCATTTTCTACTTTTTAATTTTATACTTTTTTCATGGACTAAAACTAGATCTCATATACTGTAAGATCATAGATGTAGAGAAAAAATAGCTTAGAACTGGTATACTGAAAGCTAATTAACATTAAGAATAAATTTTATACAGCAAAGCTTCATGTGAATCTGATAAGGCTATCAGTGAGATATTCCCATAAAAACAAACAAACAAACAAACAATAAAACCACACACAAAACAACAAACAAACAAACAAACAAACCCCCCAAAACAAACCAAACAAAATGCACAAAAAACGCCCAAACCCAATATATATCTTTTCTAGAGAAATAAAAAAACCCCAAAACCTAGAAACATTAAATCAGAGATAGGATAGATTGGGTTAAAGTCTTTGTGAAGGTATGGTGGTACATAACAAAGCATTCGCGTGATTGTAAAAAGCAACATCAATGATTGTAAAAAGACCAAAGCAGCAAATAAGCATGCAAATGTATCAGTCATTCAAAGAAGTATTTAAAAGATCCTTGTAAACTACCAAAAAAACTACCCTTAGCTTGGAGTGAATGTTCATTTAGATCAGAATCCAGTGCTGTACTCAGTGTACGCAGTGCAGGCACACCATGGCACAGAGGCACACTAATGTTCCCTTTCTCTCTTCCTTTTTTTTTTGTATTTCTCACTGCCTGGCTTCCTTTTTAGCAGCACTGAGCAGGGAGATATCATATTAAGTGACCTATCCAGCATCACTACAAAATTTCTATCCTGACTGACAATGCATAACTTAGATACCATCATGCCATGTGCAAAACAAGGGTTGTTCTCGTGTTCTCTGCTTTGTATTTATTGGCAGAGATTTTCCTCTGCCATTTTATCAGCCAGTCACTGAGTACCATGTGACCCTTACCCATGAACAAGAAAAATGTGTCACCCTACTAGCTGAGGGGATTTTTGTGATCTTCCATTGAGTAATCATATTTTTTCTGAACATATATGAATCTAACCGTTGTAAACCACACACATATCACCTTTTTCAAATAATCCTTTGATAAAGAAATGTGGTCGCTGCTGTAAAAGATAAAAAATATGGTTCTCTAAATACATGAGCAACAAAAGGAGGGCTAAAGAGACTCTCCATCCTTTACTGGATACAAGGGAATACATAATGACAAAGGATGAGGAAAAGGCTGAGGTACTGAATGCCTTCTTTGCCTCAGTCTTTAATAGCAAAGACCAGGGTACCCAGCCCCCTGAGCTGGAAGACAGGGTTAGGAAGGAGAATGAAGCCCTCATAATTTGAGAGGAAATGGTCAGTGACCCACGACATCACTATAGACACACAGGTCTATGGAGCCAGTAGCCCAGGGTACTGAGGGAGCTGGCAGAAGTGTTCACCAAGCCACTTTCCATCAATTATCAGTCATCCTGCCTAACCAGGGAGGTCCC